>LBNU01022299.1:0-10190 GCA_014162995.1 Artemisia annua | reverse complement strand
CGAGATCGGCTTTATTGTATTATTTTGTTTTTTGTGAACGACACCCTCAAAAAAGAAACAGAGCAGGAGAATCACTTATAACTATCCTTATCACTGATATCAATCATCCTCAAAAAGAAACATAGATCGCTATTTAATTCTTTATAATCTATCCTTATGGAGGCTTATCCATTAGTCTAAACAAACACTTCTCTAGTAAAAGCAAGTAAGTGGTATCCCCATATGGATAGTATACGTATAGTCTAGTTACCGGTCTTAACGACTAAACTAACTAGGTTAGAAAATTGGACCAAAAGTGAAGTCCACGTGGACTTTTGGACTGATCCGTGCGATTTTTTGACTTTTGGACTGAAAGTGCAATTTTGATACAACCACAAGGACCAAAAATGTAGTTTACTCTAATAATAATAATAATAATACAGAGTAATAATTAATTGTATGTGTAGTGATTTATTGGAGAGAGAGAAAGTGGGTCAAGTTTTTCATATTATTTTCATTTTACAAATTTAGAACATATATCAGTGAAAAGATTGTTATGACGTTTTTAAGAGATATATCATTACTCAATTCACAAATGAATATCTATTTCCTGAAAATGTTGTGTTTATATGTATATATTATATTACTACATGTCATTGTATAAATTCTTAGTAATTTATAACCTTTATAAAAAGAACTTATTTCTTATTAAGTAGATGACAATACAAGGAAAAGAACAAATCATAAGAGAATTTATTTTTGCATGAGTAACGAGCATAAGTAGTTATAATTTAATGGTAAATCGTTTACTTTTGTTGTCACTTCAAATTATATTAACTACTGCTTTATAAAATAAAGGAATCATTTTATTTTGATTTAATTTTGCAAAAAGTATCTTTGAGAGAATCATATTGAACAAATAGGGGAACATTATTTTTTTACATGTGAAAAAAATCAAATATTGATCATCATAATTGGCCAAGGAAAATCAAAATTAAAATCAATTTTGGTCAAAAATTGAATCAAATTTTTTTATGTTAAAAAACAAAAATACGCATTACCATAAGAACTCCTGTGTTTTACTTTTATACTTAAGTATAAAATAGCATTAAATTTTGGTTGGTTAATAGAATTTATACTTAAATGCAAAACATTAAAATGGCTAATAATCTTAAATTCAATTTTGACTTAAGTTTAAAAGTTTCAATTACCATAATTGCACTTTATGATATGACTAGTGGGCACATATTAGCAAAACTCATTTAAAAAATACACATGGACTATAAACTTAAACCAACAAATATTATTATTATTATTATTATTATTATTATTATTATTATTATTATTATTATTATTATTATTATTATTATTGTTATTAAGATCACTTCTATTATAAACTCATAGGATTTACAAAAAATTAGTGAGGAGCCGTGATTATTATTATTATTATTATTATTATTATTATTATTATTATTATTATTATTATTATTATTATTATTATTATTATTAATTGATCATAATATTAAAAACTTTATATACCTAGAGAGTACAAATATAAAGATGAAAAACAAGTTATTGAGATAGGCAAATAAATAAATAAATGAGACATAAACTTTAATTTTTTAAATAAAACAATGTTTCTAATATTTTTTTGAAATTAAATTAAATAAGCATAATATATTACGATAATAAAATTAAATGATGTATTTAATAGTAAAAGATAATGGTAAATCTTTATAATTATACTAGATAATATTGAATCATTTATGACACTTAATATATGTAATATATAATTTATTGTAATATAGTATAATTATACTAGATAATATTGAATCATTTATGACATTTAATATATGTAATATATAAGATAATGATAGTTTTCCTTTATTATAATAAAATATAGTTATATTAGATAACATTTATGACATTTAATATAATATAACATAATGTAATGTAATATAATGTAATAATAGTGTAATGACAACATTTAGTGATATTTACAATATGATATATAGTATGACATAATTAACATAATATAAATACAACATTACATTACATACAAGTAAACCAAAATAAAATTGTACCTGCTAGAAGAATAATTATGATGTTGACACAGACCAAAGTTAGTGACAAATACGCCAAAACGATTGTTTAGTGCTATAGTAAAAACGTAAAATGACTAATAGATTTTCTTTAACTAAGGTTCATCGTATATATACAATTGCCATCTTCGGTAAAACCAACATTAATCTTTACTAATACGAGTATATAGAAAAAAACTAAATGTATAAATAAAATTATCAATAAAGTCAACTTCAACTTTTATTTAGGGTAGAATAGGGTACATTCTTAATTCATTAAAATTAAAGGTTTTAAGGATAAATTAAGTTAAAAGTTGTGTCGTTTTGAAGTATTTGTGAACTAAATTCAGACGAGTGCCAATACCATATTCAAGAATCCTTATATAACAAATTGTTAGTAACAAATTTTTTTTTTTTTTTTTTTTTTTTTTTTTTTTTTTTTTTTTTTTTTTTTTTTTTTTTTTTTAAGTAGGTTGTGATAATCAAATGCATATGAATATGTAGTACAATAGTACATGATAATCTTTCAAGATAAATTATAAAGCGTATGGATATAACTCCATACGACACATAAACTTATATGTGGTGCGTTTCAATGTATAAAGATGATCTAATGTCTGACATTCTAAATCAAAACCGAATCACATTAAATGTATATTTTCTTAGTGCAAATAATTTTTTTTTGTTGAACTTATTAGTGCAAATAATTGATTTTCCTAATATTTCTATATTTATACATAAACAAGTAATTATCAGATAATTTCATAATATTTTCCTAATATTTCTATATTTATACATAAACAAGTAATTATCAGATAATTTCATAATTTGAAACTTAGGTTTTCCTATTATTCGGTTAACCAAACGTCACATATACATAAACCTTAGTTATCTAAAAACAAGGTTTAGTCACTAAGTTCGCAAGATAACCAATAATCTTTCAAGATAAATTCCGGTTACAATACATCTAAAATATTGACATCGACATATCAACCTATTTCAATAAGATAAAATGATGAATTTAATACCTCCAAAATGGTAGGAATGACACATAACTTGAGAAATATATATATTTAGTTCATTTCATATTAAATATCAATTTTTTATTTTAGTTTGTTCAAAACTAGATGCAGAATTCAAAATTTCAACCAATTAATATAGTTTTTATAAATTCAAGATGATATTTCATGTATCCTTAATGTAATGTTTGTGCTTTAGTAGAAGTGTATACTTTTGAAAGTTGACATTTATCTAAAATATACGAAGTAACGAGTACCTAATACTATCTCTGTTCAAATACTATCGTTTATTTTTTTAGTATGTCTCAAATTAATTAATCTTTTATATAATAAAAGAATTACATCATTTCGGAGTTTTTTTTTTGACAAAACAATCTTAGTGGAAAAAAATTGGACCAATAGGAATGCTCGATTTTGACACATAGACGAAATCGAGCAATATAATTGGCCAATAAAAAGTTAAAATTGAATTGATTTTGGTCAAACTTTAATAATTTTGGTGGAGAATTTAATTAAGGAAAAAAAACACATAAAAATATAGGTGTCAAATTTATGAAAATAAAAACTTAAAAAAAGAGGAGGTAACTAATAAAACATTAGTGGTTGAATTTTAAACATATTATATAGAGTTAAGTGTAAAATTATAAATCTCCATGTTTTTTTATAACTTTAGATAATAAACAAATAACCCCTTACACTTTATATCCCCTACACGTTATAATATGAACTTTGTTAACAATTACATGAGTATTAGTATTGGTTTGAGACTTCCATCTATTTAACTTACAAAATTTTATAAATGTACGAATTAGTTTTAATATATGTTAAATACTTTTAAAATAGATATTAGTTTTAAACTTTCATCTATTAAAATATCTTTTTACTATGTACGTTAAATATAAATAAGAACTAATGTTATCTTATTTAAAAGTTTAATCTATACGTACACGGGTTTGAATATTAAATACAGTTAAATTATTATTAACGGTAATATAAATATCAAATGGCAAGTACGAGTTACTGTGATATGAAAATAAATATACGCGATTGTACTTATAACGACTCATGTAATTATTATTTAAAGTTTATATACGGATATCCGAAAAAATATGTTTAAAAAACTTTACGAAGTATATTTTAACTCCATCAACGCTCATTATGTGCTACAAGAATCGCACATTTTGTACAACATGATATCAATAGTTAAAGTTAAACAACAACACCAACCTCAACATTAACATCTATGTCAGCTAAACAAAGTTAAATCTTTCATCCAATAAAATTTTTACAAAATATTAATTGATATTAATACATAATGAAAAACTCATTCATAATTATTAGTTGTACTTATATCATAATTTTTACGGGTAAATTCTTATATATCCATATAATAAACAAAAAATTTAAAATAAACTTGATTTATGTGTAAACCCATGTGATCAAAGAACCTTTGGCCCAATAACATTATAAGGAGCCATGTTCAAGAATCAAATACAAGGTCGATGCCATGATTATATTTACAATTTCTGCTAACTATTTTTCTTAGTTTTGCACATGTTTATACTCTAACTTTTTAAAATATACATAAGATTTTCTGTTTTTAAACGATAACACTACTCTATATAATTAAATTTTCCTAGAAAAACCCCGTGCGTGCACGGGTATTATAACTAGTTGTCTAGTATTGAAAATAATAAGTAAAATGGTTTATGTTTATCATGGTACACNCTGCCCAAAACCTTTTGCAACTCTTCAGCACTTATAGAACCATTCTTGTCAATATCGAATACAGAAAACGCTTCTTTTAGATTCTCCAAAAGCTCATTGGAATCGACATCTTTAGTATTAAGAGCAATGAATTCATGCAAATCTATGAACCCATCCCCATCAGCATCAACTTCCTTGATCATGTTTACGAGCTCGGTTTCTGTGGGTTTTTGGCCCAGGGAGCCCATTATTGATCCCAGTTCGGAGGCGGAGATCTTTCCGTCTCCGTTTACGTCGAATTTTCTGAAAACTTGCGCTAGTTCTTCCTCGATCCGAGCACGTGAGTTACACGAGCTTGATCGCGAAAGAACGGGCGATGTATTATTTGGATTTCTAACAGCAACACCCACGTTGTTGTTGTTGTTGTTGTTGTTCTGGGTTGATTTTTTTTTACCCTTAAACAAATTTTTTAGACCCATCTTGGTTGGTTTTTGATTGAATGGATAAAAAAACAGATCTTAGGATTTGACAGAAATTTGGGGAATGAACCCTAATTTAAAGGGCTATTTTTAAGGTTTGGAGTCAGGAGGTGTGCGTGAATGCACGATGAAAGACCCCCGCCCAACTCATGTAAAAAAAAGAACCAAGATTTTTATAAGTATGTTGTTGACATATGAGGCCTAACAAAGATGGATTATTTATATGAAAAATAATGTGTTGTGTAATTAATGCTGTGTTTTCTTTATTTAATGAAAAGTTGTCCATTTAAAATTGGTGAAATATTGTTTGTGAAAGGTGTAACATGAATCCTGCATTCTAGGAAGGTTCAACGATTACAAGTTGACCAAATGTGACAGTGAGTTATCTTATATGTGTGATTAGGAATGTGAAGTAAGTGGGAAATGATTTGCACACTCAATATTTTGATTGACACACTTCAACTTATGCATTAACCTGTTGTATTATGCATACATTTTGCTTTAACTGTTTGTACATTAGAGTGTGCAAATCAAAATGTAATGTGTGCAAATCATCTCCCGAAGTAAACGGGTGATTAGTTGGGGGTAATTGGTTATGGGTATGTTTGGCGAAAGTAACTGTTGCTGGAACTGGTGCTGGTGCTGGAGATGGTGCTGGTGCTGGAGATTATAAAAAGAGATTATTTTTATAAGCTACATGAAGTAACCTTTGGTTTTAAGAGATTATGGAAGATTATTTTTTTTAGAATCTCTTATAAGTTATGTCTGCCAAACAAGGATTATTTTTTAAGTAGCTTATTTTTTGAAAAAATAAGCACAATCTCTCAACAATCTTGTGTACCAAACATAGCCATAGTGTGAGAGTAGTTTGTTATTTTTTTTTTAACATTAGCGTTACACATATAATTACGCAAAAAATGAATTGAATACTTATTATATCATGGACGTGCACGCACGTTGTCTTTCGTCTCTTCATTTATCATTGTAAGGTAGACGAATCTTGGCAATAATGCATGTGCACGTTGTGGTTTGAAAGAATTCTAAAAAGCATCATTGATACGAAACGTTGTTAGACCTGCCGGACGTTAGGAAGAAAACTTGTTTCTCATCTTTTTACTAGAGAAGCTACTCGACCAAGCAACACCAATTATTATCCTATAACATGACTTGTGAAAAGTTCTAGCCCATTCTTCTCTCTGCGCCGTCTTTCTTGGATGTGGTGCACTGACCACAAATAATATGAGCCCACGCCGGTCAATTACTTCCATACGACATGCTCTCAATCTCTCTCTTTCAGTCACATTTTCATCTTTACACGATATACTAAATGTAAAATTTTTGATTCAATAAAAAAAACAAAACATTGTTATTTTGTCTCTATTACATACAAGTTTGTCTAATAGAAGAACATTTCATGCACACATGTTTTAACTTATTCGAGTCTCTGGTCTCATATAACAAATTACAATAAAGGTGAATTAATATATATTTATAACAGTAACAAAATATAAAAACACCTCGTGACTACTATCATAAAATATGAGAGATCTCAAGTTCAATTTCTCCTAAGTGTAAAAAGCCCTGAAATAGTCATGCCGATCTTTTAAAAAGGAGGCATCGCCTGGTTTGAGTATGTGTGACATGACGATGTGCATATTAAGACAAAATTGGAAAGTTTGTAACAAAATATGAAACATTTTTTAGTTCAGATATTAAAACGGACTCATTACCGCAAGTACGTGGATACTTTTCTAACTTAAACCCAATAAAGAATGCTATATTTCTTTGATTTTGGGAAGCTAACGTATTTTTGTACTATCACTATTTGTAATTTCTTTCTATTTAGGCTGGAGGGAGTTAGCGTTACGCAGATAATTACGCAAAAAATGAATTGAATACTTATTATATCACGGACGTGCACGCACGTTGTCTTTCGTCTCTTNAAAAAAACAAAACATTGTTATTTTGTCTCTATTACATACAAGTTTGTCTAATAGAAGAACATTTCATGCACACATGTTTTAACTTATTCGAGTCTCTGGTCTCATATAACAAATTACAATAAAGGTGAATTAATATATATTTATAACAGTAACAAAATATAAAAACACCTCGTGACTACTATCATAAAATATGAGAGATCTCAAGTTCAATTTCTCCTAAGTGTAAAAAGCCCTGAAATAGTCATGCCGATCTTTTAAAAAGGAGGCATCGCCTGGTTTGAGTATGTGTGAAATGACGATGTGCATATTAAGACAAAATTGGAAAGTTTGTAACAAAATATGAAACATTTTTTAGTTCAGATATTAAAACGGACTCATTACCGCAAGTACGTGGATACTTTTCTAACTTAAACCCAATAAAGAATGCTATATTTCTTTGATTTTGGGAAGCCAACGTATTTTTGTACTATCAATATTTGAAATTTCTTTCTATTTAGGCTGGAGGGAGTTAGCGTTACGCAAATAATTACGCAAAAAATGAATTGAATACTTATTATATCACGGACGTGCATGCACGTTGTCTTTCGTCTCTTCATTTATCACTGTAAGGTAGACGAATTTTGCCGATAATGCGTGTGCACGTTATGGTTTGAAAGAATTCTATAAAGCATCATTGAATACGAAGCATTGTTAGAGACCTGCCGGACGTTAGGAAGAAAACGTGTTTCTCCTCTTTTTACTATAGAAGCTACTCGACCAAGCAACACCAATCATTATCCTATAACATGACTTGTGAAAAGTTCTAGCCCATTCTTCTCTCTGCGCCGTCTTTCTTGGATGTGGTGACACTGACCACAAATAATATGAGCCCACGCCGGTCAATCACTACTTCCATACGACATGCTCTCAATCTCTCTCTTTCAGTCACATTTTCATCTTTACACGATATACTAAATGTAAAACTTTTGATTCAATAAAAAAAAAACATTGTTATTTTGTCTCTATTACATACAAGTTTGTCTAATAGAAGAACATTTCACGCACACATGTTTTAACTTATTCGAGTCTCTCGTCTCATATAACAAATTACAATAAAGTAAATTACGTAGTAATATATTTATAACAGTAACAAAATATAAAAACACCTCGTGACTACTATCATAAAATATGAGAGATCTCAAGTTCAATTTCTTCTAAGTGTAAAAAACCCTGAAATAGTGATGCCGATCTTTTAAAAAGGAGGCATCGCCCGATCTTTTATTAAGACAAAATTGGAAAGTTTGTAACAAAATATGAAACACTTTTTAGTTCAGGTATTAAAACGGACTCATTACGGCAAGTATGTGGCTACTTTTCTAACTTAAACCCAATAAAGAATGCTAGATTTCTTTGATTTTGGGAAACTAACGTATTTTTGTACTATCAATATTTGAAATTTCTTTC
Organism: Artemisia annua; assembly: GCA_014162995.1. Taxonomy (NCBI): domain Eukaryota; kingdom Viridiplantae; phylum Streptophyta; class Magnoliopsida; order Asterales; family Asteraceae; genus Artemisia; species Artemisia annua. The sequence continues at coordinate 1,539 of LBNU01022299.1, read as the reverse complement.
TATTTAGGCTGGAGGGAGTAGGCAAAAAATTGATCGTGAATGAGTGACTCACCGGGTGAGTCCCATTCCTCTTGTCCAAGTCACGCTCAATATATGCAACCGTTTGGTGAGTTACTCACCTTATTGAGAAGTGTGAAAAAGTAAAACTTTTATAATTAAATATTTGGTTTGTGAGTGTGTGTGGAGTATTTAGTTGAGTATATTTTTATAAAGGTGAGTGGGTGTCACCGTGTCACCACTACCCTTGTATGGTGAGTGAGAGTGAGAGGAAGTAAGAGGAGAGAGAGAAAGCTGAGGTGGCACTGAGGTGGCAGTGAGTGAGTGTTGCACCACTCCCTCTAGTCTTAGAGAAAAATATATTCCATATAGAATATTCTCAGGAGATAATATAGAAGTTTAAGGTGGGGTTTTATTGATCAATGATTTCAATTTTTTTGTGAGTGTTTCTATTTTGGCAACTGCAAGTACAAACTAAGTGCCAAATAATAAGAAGTAAGGAAATCGACCTGGATTAGTTTAAAAGACAAGTGACGAAAAGTTGATAACGATCTAACGATTTGCTAAATGAATACATTGACTAGAAAAGCGTTTCGACAGTTTAATCACTTTATTACAAAGTGCATTGTGCAAGTCTTGTTTTTAAAGCATTGCTACTTAATCTTCTACAGTGTTTTTATTATTATGTTGTTGTTTGAGTAAATCTTTGCTGGTACAAACTAATTTTCTGTCTTTGGTCTTCAACACCATACATTGTTTATAACTTTAAATGATTCTGATGTTTGTTTGGTGTGTGCATTTAAATTTTCACATTAAACTTTTTTTGTTCTAATAAGATGGTTGTTCCATTATTATGTTAGTATTATTTTGTAAACTATTGATTACATTACTTTAACATGACTACATGAGTCAACAGTACAACACTAACTATAAATGAACCGTTAGTCCAAGTGTGGTAGCAAGTAACATTTTCATGTCAACAAGCTTTATATCTAAGTTGTTAAACGTTGTCGTAGAAATCGGTCTAATTTTAACTCAGATTATTCTTTGGCCTTTTCATTTTACGGTTCCTTTCGATGATGAAAACTACTAGTTGGTGATAAATTATGATCGAATTGACGACAAGTTGGCATACTATAATATTGTTAACAACATTCCGCGTGCATATTTACATTAATATAGGACAAGAAGGCAGGTAAAATATGCAACAATGATACCTAAAGCCGAAAATGACGGTCATAGATTGATATAACGTTAGAGTGCAAAATAGCTAAGGTTAAAATGGCGTTAGTAAATCCGCAATAACTTTTTACTATAATTATTTTACAGTACTCGACAAGTATAATTTCTCTGCTACAATAACAGTATCGAAATGCTGTTCCAAAGAAATAGTGGTATAAAAATATATTGGCAGTTAAAGACACTTTTCAATTCGAATAAATAAACAAATATGTAACTCTAACGTGAGGGATATGATCATTGATATGAGTATCAATTAGGACATGTCCCAAATAGAAAGTCGTACCCAACAAACAAAATCCA
>LBNU01022297.1:0-15407 GCA_014162995.1 Artemisia annua | reverse complement strand
GGTAGAAGGGCCAGAAAGGCATGACTGAAAACAACTGTGAGCTTCCTCAAACCGGTTAGAGTCACAGAGAGCGTGGATTATGCTGTTGACGTTGAGTGAATCAAGACAGTATCCATGAATACTGAGGTTGTTAACTAGACGGATTGCTTCGTCTACATTGTGGTCAATTGCACAAAGCTTGTGGATTCTTTTGGTCCAGTAAGAACGGTTAGTAACACTTTCTTCGAGTTGTTCTAGTTGTGATTGATGTTGCCTTTGTTCATCAGACACAATAGTGTGTGTGAAAAAAGGAGCAAACTTTAAATGTTTGCAGAAGTGGTATTGAACTGCTTTGCACCGTAATTGGATTTTGGGTGAAAACATAATACTTTTCAAAATGGTTACCTGAGGATCGATCAAAATGATGAAATTAGGGGTGAATAGATAAGTATATCAAAGGGGTGTTTAGACTAGCTTATATTGACAGCTTATTGGTTGATTTCAGTTCCAAAACACAATAAGCCTAAAAATGGAGCTTATTTGAAGGCTTACTACTGAACAAAACAATTTTCGTCTTTTTCTAAAGTGCATTAGCTGTTTAAAATAAGCTAATCCAAACACCCCCTACACTCTCAAATATAGTATTAGTCAGCCTTCATATCAAACATCTTAATCCGGGCTTTACTTGATCTAGTTTAGCGAGTTAACTGGTCGCACTTAACAGGGTTACTAGTTGTGCTCAAGTAAATTCTTTGATTGTAGCATAAAGTCAAGATAAATAAGGGTCTGTGCTCTTTAAGAATACGTCATTTTTAGCTCGTTTTGTACAAAGTTTCATCTGTTTGTTAACAACAGCTTAGAGACATGGGCGGTTTTGGGCCGGCGCAGCATCAGCAACCGAGCCGGGCCCAACCCACTAAGGGCACTAAAATTTTTTATACCCATTATATGTACTAGGCTCAACCCACTTTTTTTATTTTGTAGAAGTAATACTTTTGTTGCAAGAATGATTTTTGTACGTATTTTTGGCTTTTCGTACTTGATTATGGTCTATGGATATTATAATATAGGGGTACTTTTTTTCTTTCGTGCCGGGCCTAATTTTTTTTTGACGTTCTCAGCACCGCCCCTGCAGTAGAGACGGTGATTATTACTGTAGTATCTAACATATAAACAGTAAAGTTATTAATGTGCAACAATAAAGGGCTAATGTGCATTTGGCATACAACAACGGCTTAGCAATGGCACTAGTTTAGCATTTAAAACATAAACATTTAACTTTAATGGGTGGCACTTTGTTTCAGGCATTTGATCAAACAGGTAATGTGCAATGACAACAAATTGTATAAATAAGACCAATTTAAAAGTAAAGAAGAGTGTTTGGTTACTTACTACAGTAGTCTCTTAAAATCCAACAAGAGCTGAACCCATCACTATTTTCGAATGTTCACATGAACCAGCTGGTTTTTGAATTGAAGTGAAGCATGAGTCTAAGGAAATACAAGTGTTTGTTGTATTCTTATTGTAACTTGATAAAGCTATTTGGAAAGATAATTGAACTTTTAAAATAAGCTCTTTTTTATTGATCTTTTAAAATAAGTTTTTGTATGTTATACAAGCTTATAAAAGCTTTAAGAGGTTTAAGATAAGAGAAATTATAAAAATAATAAATTTTACAAATATATTTTACCAAATATCTAATTTTTATTCAGAAAGTCAAACTATTCATGAAACCAGTAACCTATTGCTATATTTTGCGGAATTTTTTAAAAATAAGCGCAAAGTTTATCCAAAATTTCACGAATGCTTTTTAAAATAATTGCAAGACCTTATTAGTTTTTATAAACCTAGCAAGGTTCAACTTCCTTAAAAAAAAAAAAAAAAAAAAAAAAAAAAAAAAAAAAAAAAAAAAAAAAACAAAAAAAAAAAAACAAAAAAAACCTTACTTCTTCTTGTTTAACCTCCTAATTTTTTTTCTTTTTTAAATCGCAAGACTATGCTAAAAATAAATAAATAAAGAACTTTGCTATCTATTTTTTTAACAAAATCGTAAGAATGACCTTACTAGTTTCATGGGTAGTTTGATGTTTTGTATAAAAATTAATTATTTGGTAAAATATGTTGCCGACTTTTTTAACCGATACTAAGAAAACTATAGTGAACCTTGGAAATATAACAATTAAAGGAGAAAACTACGCCAATCAAATCTAAATAAAACGTTTAGCCACTTGAAGGTAATCACTCGGTAAACAATATGAAAACGGGTAGATAACCTCGACATCCTATAACCCGATGAAACCTTAACCTCCTTGATTCGGTTGTATAATCACACCAGGCAGTGGCTTGGCAATTTAATCGACGCTTCTTCCTTGACCCTTTTGACCAATGACCCTTCTTTGTTGACCCTTTAGACCATTGACATTTGTCATTTCACTACAACACCTTTTTCCGAACATAACACAACAAAAGCCATACTGACTAAAACCATTTCGTGCAAAAACGAGCACGAACCTTGCTGGGAATCAAGGGTTCAAAATAGACTTGATTCTCAAGGTAAGGTAGGTTCAAATTAGGGTTCAGTTCATCAAAAGAGGGAGGTTATATTATTATTTTTCAAAGGCCCAAAAAACACAGACCATGATAAAGGTAGCGGGTTCTTTTTCTAAAAAAATGACTACTTTTGTGCTTAAATCGAAGTGTTGTGTTTTATTGGTTTGTGAAAGTGAGCCCTTTTACTGTCACCGATAAGAAGATGACACATAGATTAGGCATGTCAATTAGACATACGAATTAGGCATGCCAATCAATGCTCGTAACAACATCTTAATCTTTCTGTTAATAACAATATAAGCATTTATAATGTTGCCCACAACCTGTTTGTTAAATTGCCAAACTGAACATTTGTTGCATCATTGTACAAATATAGCTGCATGCTGTTTAATTCAACACTTTGTTCAAGGGTAATCAAGTATTACCTATGGGATGTTTGGGATTGCTTATTTAAGTGCTTATATTCTTATTTTAAGCAGATAAGCAGTTTCAAGTGGTTGCCATTAAAAAAACTGCTTATTTGCTTAGTTTACACTGAAATAAATACTTGATAAATATGCTGGTTGGTGCATGATTCATTTTAAGCAGTTTTAATAAAATAAGCAAAACCAAACACATCGATATATCACTTCAATAGTTACTCACTCTACTGACTTCAAAGTTTACTTCTAGCTATTTCGAAATGATTCATGATTAAAATGATAGTATCTGTTATTTACTCTTTTCACTCTAAACAGTTTTCAGAATTCGTCTTGCATTAAGTTTCAAACACTCGCTACATCTGTCAGATTACTCATTCATGTCGTTTTATTTGCAATAAACCTTATTATAGATGAGCTGCAAACTTATACGTTTGATATTTATTATAATTATGTATCTGCTTTAGCTTATCAAATGAGAAGCTTGTGTATTGTTTTCACTATGTTGTATGTTGTCTTAAACAGGGTTAGTTATTGATAGCATAATGAAGATACAAAATGGGAAAATGGTGATAACTTTTTATATGCAGACTCGCAGATTCTCTCTTTGGTCAATGAAAAAAGACCCTGATCTTGAAGCAGCTTTAACTAGAAACCGTCGATGGGTTGTAAATAACCAAATTAAAAACATAATTCTGCGGTGTCCTGATCAGGTGGCATCTGTTAGCTTCCTCCAGAAAAAGTTCAAAAGTCTTGATCTTCAAGGGAAAGCTTTAAATTGGCTTAAGAAATACCCATGTTGCTTTGAAACGTATCTTGAAAAGGATGAATACTATTGCCGGTTAACTAAACAGATGATGTTTTTAGTAGAAGAAGAAGAAAATGTGAAAGACATGCAAGAACCAGTAGTTGTTGAGAGATTAGCAAAGTTGTTAATGATGGTTGCGAATCATAGACTAAATGTGTCCAAACTGAATGAAGTTGGTAGAAGTTTAGGATTACCGGATGATTATTTGATAAGAATTATACCTAAGTATCTGGATATGTTCCGAGTGATAAATTATAGTGGAAGAAAGAGTTCGATGGAAATCGAGCTCATTAAGTGGGACCAAGACTTGGCAGTTTCTGCCATTGAGAAAATAGCTCAAAAGAAGGGTTCCAATCTATCGTTCCCATCTTCGTTACCCTCAACTTGGGTAAAATCATGGGAGAAATTTCGTGAATTTGATTCATTTCCTTACATTTCACCTTATACGGATCCTGGTCGTTTAGTAGACGGGTCATGGGAATTGGAGAAGAGAACCATCAGTTTATTACATGAGTTTCTTTCGCTTACGTTATGGAAGAAAGCTTCAATTATGAAGCTTGGTCATTTCAGGAGGGAGTTTGGTTTACCCGATAAGTTAAATGTTGTGCTATTAAAGCATCCAGGAATATTCTATGTTACTAATAAATATCAAATTTATACAGTTCTACTTAGGGAAGGGTATAAAGGGTCAGAACTGGTTGATAAAGATCCACTTGTTGTTGTGAAAGATAAATTTGGGGAATTGATGCAGGAGGGGCTTCACGAGTATAATAGGAGGCATCATATGTTAAATTTGGAGAAGAGGAGAAAGAAGGGTATGATTGCAATGAAAGAAGCAAAAAAGGACCCGATACATGAATTGTCTGATGATGAAGATAGTCAAGAAGCTGATCTTGGTGGCATATTTGATCCTGAGGAAAGAAAACGCTTTTATAAAGTTATATTTGAAGATAAGGGACCATGATTCTTGTAACAGATATATGTTATCTGATCTTACTGTTGTAATGCCTGTGTTTGGCTATTTTGTATACTCACAGTTGTATAGTTTTAATTTATTTTTTTCAAGTATGATACATCTAAGTGATGTTTTCTCTGATAGATAATTGATATATACTCTGCCATATGTCGATCTCCTATGCAGATGGTTTGTGTAAATGGGAAAGAAGCAGCCCATTCCAGCAATCCAGCTCTGTCAACCTCTTAAATTTGAATAGCAATATGCAGTTACTAATGGATCAAATGTGGGATACTTAAACCATAACATTGTCAAAGTCAGGCTGCATTTGTTGGGTCGTGTTTGATCATAAAAACTATTCCTGATTATCCATCTCTATTACTCATCTTATAAGCTTTGTTTTAGATAAGTTATCTAACAGTGGTGGCAAGTGCCATTAGGCAGTTCAGGCAATGTGTAGAACCGCGGTATGGTAAAAGCAGGTCATCTTCCCCATCAATGAGGTCAAAATGGTCCTGGTAGTGTTAACCAGCCACCAGTTTTGTTTCCATTGTTTATAAGCATGTTATAAACAATTAACATATCAAATATCATTGCAGTAAATATATATTTCAATCATAATCTATTATATCTAAAAATGAAACAATTTGATGAGAATTTTAAGCATTTGAATTGACTTTAGACAAATTTTATCTCAATTGACCCACTTAATTCTTTTTACCCATCTAACCTGTTAAGTATTAATTTACTATGTTTACTGGTTTATATTTCTCGCTATGTTATCTACTTACCGAAGGCAATACCCAAAATGAGAAAACGTGTTAGAATTTGTAATTACAAAGTAGGAGATCCCGATTTTTGACTTATTGCGCAGATTCAGTTATGATCTACTTTATTGCAGACAGCTATTTGTTGATGAACAACAAAGGTTTTTGCTCGTGGCATCAGTTGTCATTTGCTTGTAATGTCCATATTCATTCCAGCTAGCCGGAGGTTTAGAGCATGCTCGAGTCATGTGGAGTGTATGTCAGATCTTTGGAAGGGGGTTTAGGATCAAACACCATAGTTTTCTGAAGCGCCAAAGAGCCCATTAAGTTGTTTTGGTGACAACATCAAAGAAGTTTGAGTGTACTACCGACAGTTGGGTCTGATCCACCAATTGTGAAAATCTCACGCAAAACAAACAGATGGTTTGCTACAGGTCAAGAAATTGTATCATATTTCTAAGACCTTGTTGCACATTCTTTCTATTGATTGAAGTTAAAACTGCTTGTTATGAAATTTGGTTTATTAATTTCGCTCGATGACTTATCTTCATCCAAACATCACCTTATTCTCTCACTTAACAGCATTTTTAAGTTGCAATGAGCAATTAGCTTGTGACTTATATTGACCCAAACTCATACTTCAAAACAAATCCACATATTCTTGCAAGCTCATAAGCACTTGCTGAAGCGGTATTGGCAATAAGCAGGACCTATTTTTTTTCTCTTTTTTTTTACTATCCAAATCATTAATTCATTATGTTAATTGGATGAAATAATAAGCCCAAAAACTTAGTTAAACATATGCAACTATTAAACAAACAACTGAACACAAAAGCTAATTTCATTTCATTAAAAGCTTAATAAGTACCAAACACCTGAACTTAAGATCCAACTAATAAGCCCTAATAATCACTTCTAATAACATAACATAACATAAACACTAAACCAGACACCAATTACAAATTCCCTAAGCCCTTTCACCCCTAATCCTCCTAGCCAACTGCATATCTTTTGGCATGATGGTAACCCTCTTGGCATGAATGGCGCACAAATTAGTATCCTCAAACAGCCCCACCAAATACGCCTCACTCGCCTCCTGAAGCGCAGCAACAGCCGAACTCTGAAACCTCAAATCGGTCTTGAAATCCTGAGCAATCTCCCTGACAAGCCTCTGGAAGGGCAACTTCCTGATCAAAAGCTCGGTGCTCTTCTGGTACTTGCGAATCTCACGCAATGCAACGGTTCCAGGCCTGAATCTGTGAGGCTTCTTAACTCCTCCAGTTGCTGGTGCTGATTTACGAGCGGCTTTTGTTGCGAGTTGTTTCCTTGGTGCCTTTCCTCCTGTCGATTTACGCGCTGTTTGCTTTGTTCTGGCCATTTCTTTTTTGAAAATGAATTTGAATTTGAGTGTTTGTTTTGTGAGTGAATCTGTGAATGTTTTGGGATGAAATGAGAGTGTGTATTTATAGGAGTGTGAAATAATTTGAAATTTGGGGAAGAGATGGAGGGAGTGAATGTGGGGCGTTGGATTGATGAAAAGGAAATGGACGGTGGATATTGTTTCATATGGGAGGTTGCGGATCGTGATCCGTGTGTGCTGTCTCAATGAAGTGTGATTGGTGGTGCCTATGCTACCAAGGGAATAACCTAGCATCAAATTTTGGCTATTTTTAACAAATCATTTTATCGGTGTTTTTATACTCCATCCGTCCCAAAATTTTTGTCATAAGAGAGAAATCACAAAATTTAATAAAAGTGGGGGCACTTTAATTTTCAACCACTAAAATGAAATATTCCTGCACTAGATTCTCTAGTTTTTACTTAATAAGGAAAGTGGACAATTATTTTGGTACAACCCGAAAAGAAAATGTGGACTATAAATATGGGACGGATGGAGTATTGTTTTTCTTTCATTTGGCACCAACGTTTAAAAAATTATACCGTAACTACGGAGTTTTTTTCTTTTTTTTTCATCATGTTTTTCTATATATGACTTAGTTAAAAAAAAAATTATCAAACACTCCATATTACTTTAAGGAGCATTTTTTTAAAAAAAATTGTGTCAATTGGTGGGACTCTGACCTTAGATGTCTTTTGGCATCAGCCATTGTCCATCCTATAAGTAATAACTCCTACAAGGCAACAACTCTTTTGACCCAGTGAGGCACCAACTGAAGTGAGCATGAGCCAAGACTCGAACATGTGATCTTTTATCTACAAATCTCTCTACTCAATGTATAGGTTTTTTTTAGGTGGTATTTGCAAACTTGAGATGTATGCATCGTAAAAATTTAACTTAATTTTCACTAAACTCAATCATTTTAATTTAAAATCGTACTTCTTTTCCTTATGCTGTAGTAAAAAAAAAAAAGAAAGAAAGAAAAATCGCCCGGTCACTTTTAGCTCTGTTTCCGACCATGTTCGTAATGTTTGATCTTGTAACTTTGTTATAGCCTCTAGTGTCATCTCTAATGAAAAGAAGTCATTTTCATGTTTGGAGGGAAAAAAAACAAAACAAACGTAATATTAGTTGTAGGCTTGTAGCATATGTTGTTTAGAAACGAGTAAACGAGATAAAAAGTTGGTGGGGAAAAATACCGCCAAAAATTGGGTTTAGAATATTGAGGCGGGGCAAAAGTCAAATTTAACTAACTATATGTTGCTGGGATTTTTAGTAAAAAAATTCAACGCATCGGCCTCTCTGTCAAGTGTTTATTTATTTATTTATTTATTTATTATTATTATTATTATTATTATTATTTTTTTTTTACTGGTTTTTTGACTTTTCCCGACGACATTGTGTCGTCGGTAAAACCATCTTCACGTTCTCCTTTTTCTACTAGTGGATCTTGAACTTTAAAAAGAATCATACACAGATTGCAATCTTAGAGCATCAGGTGTGGAACGAGTATCGCCGTCGCCATCCAACGTGGAGGCCTCGCCGTCCTCGTTGCCACACCACGAGGTGTTCGTTGTTGCTCGCCGTTGGGTTGCAAACCGTCTGCACGACGAGTTTGCAATCTGACTCTCGTGTACTTTTTTTTTTCTTTCTTTTAGCCCTTTATTTGTGATTTTTATTGTTTTGTAAAATGTTTTTTTAAGTTGTGTAAGTATTTAGTGTTTAGTAAAAATGTAATGGTTTTGTAAACGGAAATATATTAAACATACGGTTCACATTACAACTACGATTACAACATTAACTAATAAACGGAAATTAAAACACACAAGAAATACTACGATTAAAACACACAAGTAAACTACGAATCAGTAAAACGAATCATCCGAGACGTAGCCCTNTCTGTTTCCGACCATGTTCGTAATGTTTGATCTTGTAACTTTGTTGTTAGTAGCCTCTAGTGTCATCTCTAATGAAAAGAAGTCGTTTTCATGTTTGGAGGGAAAAAAAACAAAACAAACGTAATATTAGTTGTAGGCTTGTAGCATATGTTGTTTAGAAACGAGTAAACGAGATAAAAAGTTGGCGGGGAAAAAATACCGCCAAAAATTGGGTTTAGAATATTGAGGCGGGGCAAAAGTCAAATTTGACTAACTATATGTTGCTGGGATTTTTGGTAAAAATTCAACGCATTGGCCTCTCGGTCAAGTGTTTTATTTATTTATTTATTTATTTATTTATTTATTTATTTATTTATTATTATTATTATTATTATTATTATTATTATTATTATTATTATTTTATTTTTTTAGTGGTTTTTTGACTTTCCCGACGACATTGTGTCGTCGGTAAAACCATCTCCCCGTTCTCCTTTTTCTACTAGTGGATCTTGAACTTTAAAAGAATGATACACACATTGCAATCTTAGAATACTCGTGAAGCAAAGTTTAAAGTTTGAGATTAGTTGCATGTCATTTCATATCATGAAGCACAGATGAAATATAACATACTTTTGAATGCCAGGTAAAAGATAGTCCAAGCACATGCTTGCATCGAATAAAATAGACTGTTTTAAATTGAAGCTGATGCTTGCAACAGATGGAATAATTTATCCAAAGTAGCTATGGATGAACCCGAAGGTGAGGTACATGCCTTTTCGGCCTTGTTCTTCAAGTAACCAACATTATTCCTCATTTCATTCCCATTATCTCTGTTCATCAACTCGATCACTAGCTTCTTAACTTCGTCACTCTTTACATCATTGTCAATTTCCATGGCAACGCCCCACTTGGTACAACACGCCCAACAATTCAATTGTTGGTCACCAAAAAAGGGCCAACATATCATTGGTACTCCGCTTGAAATGCTTTCAATTGTTGAATTCCATCCGCTATGTGTTAAAAATCCTCCTATTGATGGGTGATTTAGAACTTGTTCTTGAGGGCACCAACTAGCCAACAAACCTTTGTCGCATGTTTGTGCCAACAACTCAGGTGGAAGAATAGCAAACTCGCCAATAACAAGGTCAGGACGTATTATCCACAAGAATGAATAATTGCTCTTTGCCAGTCCCCAACCAAACTCGACTAGTTGTTGAGATGACATCACCGTGATGCTACCAAAGTTCACGTAGATAACTGACGACGGTGCTTTAGAATCTAGCCATTTTAAACATTCAAGATCTTCTTTCCAGAGATTTGATTTGATGGATTCTAAGGGCTCGTCCACAATTTTGCTCTCGAGTAAATGCAAAGGGCCAATTCCATAGCAAGGAGGAAACGTTTTAGAGAGTGTTTCCAAAACATCACTATCTAGCTCATCAAAAGTGTTGAAAAAGATAGCAGAAGCTGTTTTAGCTCTCTCTATTTGTAAGCAAAAGTATTGAACCATATATTCGTCAGTCGGGAAGATATATCTAATCCATGGAGGCATATCTTTTAGACGTAAGCCGCTCATGGTAGGTATACCATTTACGATTTTATCCAAGTAAACGTTCACTGAGGAACTTGAATCTATATATCAAAGTGAAATGATGATATTAGCAACAAATTTTTTACTTCAATATTATGTGAAATTTAAAAGCNATAGCAAACTCGCCAATAACAAGGTCAGGACGTATTATCCACAAGAATGAATAATTGCTCTTTGCCAGTCCCCAACCAAACTCGACTAGTTGTTGAGATGACATCACCGTGATGCTACCAAAGTTCACGTAGATAACTGACGACGGTGCTTTAGAATCTAGCCATTTTAAACATTCAAGATCTTCTTTCCAGAGATTTGATTTGATGGATTCTAAGGGCTCGTCCACAATTTTGCTCTCGAGTAAATGCAAAGGGCCAATTCCATAGCAAGGAGGAAACGTTTTAGAGAGTGTTTCCAAAACATCACTATCTAGCTCATCAAAAGTGTTGAAAAAGATAGCAGAAGCTGTTTTAGCTCTCTCTATTTGTAAGCAAAAGTATTGAACCATATATTCGTCAGTCGGGAAGATATATCTAATCCATGGAGGCATATCTTTTAGACGTAAGCCGCTCATGGTAGGTATACCATTTACGATTTTATCCAAGTAAACGTTCACTGAGGAACTTGAATCTATATATCAAAGTGAAATGATGATATTAGCAACAAATTTTTTACTTCAATATTATGTGAAATTTAAAAGCACTTAACTAATGCTAGCTAGGCTTCTTATACTTAAACACTTATCTTCTGGTTTTTGTTTATAAAACTTTAATCTTCATTTTCTTTGAATTTGAGTTGGGATATGTATACATAAGAATTAAAAAAATAGCATAGAACCTTTGAGGGGCATCAAACCCTTTTCCACAAGATTGGGATACTGATCGAAAAATAAGAACAAACTCGCTCCACTAGTCCATAAGAGAAACTCTGGGACATCCAATTCCTTGGCTACAGCGAGGGTGAATCCCATAAGCACGTCGGCCACTATGCAAGTCACAGGTGAATAAGAAGCACCTACTTTTGCAACGAGGGTCTTAAACGGACCCAAACAATTTTCATCAAGGGACATTAGAAGAGATGGGACGTCTTGGGTGGCATCTTTGTTTTCGGGTGGTGGAAGTCCGTCTGGCATGGTTACAAAACGAAAGGAAGGGAGACCATTTAAGGCTTCGGGGCCTTGAGATCTAAGGAGGCGTTGGTGGTTAAACTCGGTGTTGACAAAGGTGATATCGAAGCCTTTGGAATGGAGAATTTTGGCTAGTTTTAGCATTGGGTTAATGTGGCCTTGTCCCGGGGTTGGTACGCACAAGACATGTGGTTTGTTTTCTTGTTTCGAACCCATGTCACTCTTTCACACACAATTTTGTGAATATGCAAACATCTAGTAATCATTTTATAGGCTTGAAATATACAAAAAAGCCAATTGCTTAATTGGTAAAGTTGATGGTCTAGTAGTTGGTTTTTCTTTCTTGGTACTTGATCTGACACGATAGCACTGACCACAAAGATCGCTATCAAGGTTCGTATAATACTTGAAAACTGAATGTACGTGTCAACCATGGTGTGTAAAAACAGTGAAGAAAAAAGTATATAAAAGAAGAACAAGTAACATTGCTATGCTAAAAAGCCTAAAAGGATGACAATTTTGTCACGTTTTCCTACTTTTATGCAATATAATAATTTATCCTAGATTGGAATTTTTAACTTTTTCATAACGTAGACGAAATTTATGACCCGTTCGTATCAAATCTCAAAAGTAGATCGACCGTGTTTAGATGAGCTAATTATGTTTCTAAATATACAGTAATTTTTTATTTTTATTTTTTTTCTCTCTCTTGTGAAATTGTGAAGTATATATTAGCCACAAAGAACATATAAAATGTGCAGTAAATTGTTGTTACTATGTATTTATATGTAATTAACTAGGTTAAGCGGGCCAAAATATCACATGTAGGATTTTTCCGTGTTCGCTCTTAAGGTTAATCATGTTTGTTTAGTGAGACAGAAACAAACAAACCAAGACGTTCATGAACATGTTCACGTACATATAGGTAAAACACTACAACGGAAGTTTTACGCGGTGATAGTTTTTTAGTGACACACAAAAGGTGCGTGTCATTAAGATCGAGTGTTCAGTGACAGCTAAAAGATTGGATAAAGGTGGTAATAGTATTTATCGACTCTTTTTATGAGATGTGTCATAAGGAAATCAAATATATGTTCACACACTATTTTGTGCAACTATATATAGGTCGGTCTTACAACGTTATTTTTATCTAAACCCACTACAGGAAGTAGATTTGTGACTTCTAATGAGGGATGACCTAACCTTTTATGCCATATATCGAACAATCGTGTGTAGTTGTCTTAACGCTGTGTTCTCAAGCTTGATATACAAGAGAAAGGAAAAGATCTGGAAAGAAATTGAAATTTTCTGTGTTCTCGAGCTTTTTTTTGGGAGAAGAAGAGAAAAGATCTGGAAAGAACTGGAAAGAAGATCTAGTGTATTTTTGGTATAAAATCTTCCTCCCACTTTTGGGAGGAAGAGGGAGGAAGAGAAGTTATTATCAGTTTTCTTCTTTTCTTTTATGAGTCAAACTCAAGAACACACCGTAAGTACTTGCACTACTGGCATATCCTCAAATTAGAAAAGTCCTCCATCCCTGCTTTTACCACACCAATCACTGTCCTCGTATTGAGGTCATGTATAACGCATATGTTAGGTGTGAACATAACGAAACAAGTGCAATGGTCCAACAACCGTTGTACAGAAATTAAATTGCACTCCAATCCGGGTACAAACAAAACTCTTTTTAAAACAAAACCATTTCTGAACCGTATGGTTCCTTCTGGTTTAGCTACGACCTTTCTACCGTCTGGCAATTTGACTAGAACTTGAGCTATTTCTTGCAATTCACAAGGTTCTTCCAACAAACCTGTCATATGGTTAGTTTCCCCAAAATCAATAATCCAAGAATACATACCATTCATTTTTTCTGTTGATATAGACCCTCCTAGTCCGTTCAACATTTGTATTAGTGTTTCCCATTGCTTTGTGCTAAGACCAGGACATGCCACAATTTCTGAGTCTTTGACTTCATTGTTTGTTGAAGTTGCTCCATTATGTACACCATTAGCACGTGACATACTTAGACCTCCTCTTCCTCGACCATTTGGTGTTCCTTTTGCATGACCACAAATGGTAGTTTTTGTAACTTGTCACATACGTCGACCATAAATGTATACATGTATACTCCGTAATAAACATAAACATAATTACATAAATAAACTTAAACAAAACCTTGACACATCCTCAATAGCATAAAGGTCATTCAAATGTTAGTCAATGTGTTAGCCCGAATTTATTAAACTAGAGCCCAAGTATGCGGAAGAAAGGAGCCCAAAGCCCAATGAAGGCTACAAATGTAATGGAAACACATAAAAAGTAAAAAAGATATGTTCTTTAGTTTCTTACACTATAAAAAAAAAACAACTTTTCCTACCTAAGTGTAGAGATTCAATGTTATCAAATTTTATGATTTTTTTTTTTTATTTTTTTCTTTTTTTCATTTGTGAATCTAGAAATCAATTGTCAAGGCATGAAGTTTTGTTTATGGTTTATAAATGCATTACTGTTGATTTAACAAGTGATATATATGAACCAGAATTGACGTAGAGAATTTGTTACTTACTTAAAAACCAATTAGCATTTAATGAAAACCGACAATAAATTCAAAGAATATGAAGATGTCAATAACGCAACAATCAAATCTTAAATATTGTACTACATATATTTGTGAAAATGACAATTGACCCATTCTTGAAAGACTTTCAAGTGACATTTTATAACTTCTCAACATCCAATGAGAATAAAGCATTGCTGTTTGTTAAAATTCAAGTGTGAATCATTAAATGAAAATAAAGCATTGCTGTTCATGGCTTGCTTTAGTCGCTTACGACCTATATGTTTTTCAAACTTTACGAACAAGAAACATTTTGCAAAATAAATGCTTGGAAATTGAACGTATCATTTGTGTGTGGTCATATACTCATATATCATTCGTGATTTTGCAATGATCACACAAGATCAAAAACGGATTGTGGGAAAAAATAATGAAACTTTAAATCGATAGTTTTCTAGTGAAATTTGGTAGATTTAGCCAAATATTTGTTAAATTGGTCGTAGAGATAGTTTTTGTAGTTTACCACAGTTCTATCTTTTTAGTACATAAGTTGTCTTATTTTATACTACGTGTTTATTACGGGACACTTGTGTTAATAGAAAAAGCAAAACGAGTTTTATTATATGGTAAAGTGTACGTATATGCTTTCTATAACAGTATATAACCTAATAATCAAATACCGAATATGCTAATGCTAATAAACAAGTATTCATCAAGTCAAATCTGGTTGCTTCTTAAAGATCCACATGGATGGTTCAACCACTGTATTTGTTTAAAGTTTCTTTTTTCGTTTTAAACCTTGTTCCATGTATCTGAAAACTTGGTGGTTCAGCTCATCTTTTAATAGTTATAAATTCTAATAACTCATATACTATATTGAGAATATAGGCTTACATTATTAATGTATACTTTTTTTTTTCCGTGTCAAAATAAATGTTCACTTTCAAAATACACAACGTCTTAAAAAAATCTCATTAACAGCAGAGCTACACTATCAGGAAAGATACTATTGAGGGTGGGGATAAAGAGGTGTTAACATAGTTTTTTCATGGAGTGCAAGATTGGATGTTGGAATATTAGAGGTATGTGTACCTCTGATAAACAAAAAGAAGTTAGGAATTTTATTGACAGTGAAAGGTTGAATGTTTGTGCAATTATTGAAACACAATTAAAGAGAAAGAAGTTGTATGCTGTGGGTGATAAAATCTATAGGAATTGGGATTGGGTGAATAACATGAATCATTGTGACAAAGGTTGTAGAATAATGGTTGAATGGAATGGTGATATTATGAATCTGAATGTTCTTCATTACTGTAAGCAAGCTATTATGTGTAAGATTGAAGCTGTTAGGGGTGATATGACCATGTTCTGTACATTCATTTATG
>LBNU01022296.1:2811-26522 GCA_014162995.1 Artemisia annua | reverse complement strand
TGCATCATGATAGACTAATCGATTCCAAGTAAAAGTCCTCGAATGAATAAATAAAATGGAGCAATAAAATCAAGATGGTCGAATCGAGGTAATAAAGACCCCATAATAGTCTCTTAAAAAGAAACTAGACATGAAGGTTATTGAAACAACCCCGGGTTGGTGAAAAACTATGAGATCTCAATAGATGATATATAATGTCTAGTAAAGTGTGGAATCGAAAGTAATGAATCGACGTCGATAGTACTATTATATATGATAATGGGCATGGTAATGATTATGTATTTAAATAAGATAGCGCTATAATCATGGTGAGGATCATGGAAGTATACATGCAGGAAGTGCAGATGTATAAATGAATGGCCAAAAGAAGTAAAGACGCAAAGAGCTAATGAAAGATTAAAGTCTCTTGTGACGAGACATGGTTACTCGGACTTGAAGTCCGTACATATGAATTATTGAATATGCATTGGTCTTTATGAGAAAATGAAATGAAATTATGCATAAGGTACAAGTGATGGCACACGTATATTTTCTCAAAGACTTCTGAATGATCATGGAGATACATGTTTACATGTGGTAATATTGTATAATTCTGGCAATATAAGAAATACGTATGCGTCTAATATAATAATACAAGAGCTCGTTTGATATTGAGATTTTAGGATATAAAATGCATGAAGCATGCTAGTGATTTTTAATGCTTAAAGCATATAAGAAAAGTTCTCGAGAACACTACTTGATTGTATTGAATTAATCATGTTTTTGGCATATGTTTTATAATCTCATTAGTGTATAGCATTGTGACAAATAAAGAGTTATGTTTGCCTATGAAACTTTATAAAGAGATCTTGATTTGAATGTGGGTTAAGTTTCATACAGTTTGATTTTATGAATATAAAGGCAAGTGAATGTATAAAAATTGAATTTGAAACAAAACACACATTTTGTCTTAGCTTACGAATTGAACATCAGAAAGATGAAATATGTGTGCATCAACTAAAGAAAGATGCTAACTATCTTTATATGGATAAATGACACTCATGTTTATGAGGTTACATGATGTTAAAAATACCCCCTTGACTTATAAAGATGATGATCACAATATTGATTTACATGTGCCATACTAAAATCTGTATATGTGAAGTACAATGTACTTAATGTGATGAATGGCATCTTAATACTTAAATTGGATATTCAAACAACATGTAGAGAATATTTATACATGTGATTCTATCAAGACACATGAAGGTGCATTTCATTGATTCAATGAGCTTAATTGATGTGATCATCAGGGGGAGAGAAGATACGCGTTGCACTCTTTTTCCCTTGACCATGGTTTTGTCCCCACAGGGTTTTCCGGCAAGGTTTTTAATGAGGCAACATCCCCAAGTGTATAAAGGAGTTATGCACTCTTTTTCCTTCACTAGAATTTTGTCCCACAGGGTTTTATCTAGTAAGGTTTTAACGAGGCATAATCCTCAAATGGAGTTTAACAAATATTTCGGTATCTTCAAGGTACAAAGGATATGGGTTTATATTTCACTAACCCATTAAACAAGTTTAGTTGGTTTTACTAATGCAAGATATTTGTTTGGTCCTAACAATGGTTGGTATTAAAGTGGATACATACTCACAAGTGATGGTAGTGAAATTTTATGGTGTTCGGCAAAGCAAACAATCGCGGATAGTTCATCCAACCATTTAGAAATTCTGGGAAGGAGGCACCAACAGTTTTGCATGAAGATAATGTAGCATGCATAGCTTAATTCAAGGAATGTTACATCAAAGGCGTCAAGACAAAACATATTTTGCCAAAGTTCTTTTCCAATCATGACTTACAAAAGAATGGTGATATTATTGTTCAACAAGTTCATTCAACTGACAATTTGGCGGATCTAACTACCAAGGCGCTTCTACCTCAATATTTAGGACATTGAACTACAACACTGGAATGCACCTACTCGAAGAGCTCAAGTGATGTAGTCATCAGAGGGAGATAATACGCGTTGCACTCTTTTTCCCTTAGTCATGGTTTTGTCCCACTGGGTTTTTTCCTGAGAAGGTTTTTAATGAGGCAGCATTTTCTAAGCGTATTAACAATATGGACATCCAAGAGGGAGTGTTATGAATATTTATATGTGGATGTCCATATAGTCCATAATAGGCCCACGGCCCATGTTAGCTATTAGGGTTTTTCCCTAATGTTTGTCTACATATACTCTTTGTAAATCTCATATTTAATGATCAAGAAGAATATTAATCCAATAATTCTTGTTCACAACAAAATACTCATTTTTTCGATTTTTTTTAAAGAATATTGCAACTTGTTCCTTATACGTATTATTGAAATCTTTTGTATGTTTTACCATAAGCTCTTAACTATAAAATCCAAGAAAAATATGAAAAAAAAAAAAAAAAAATGTAGTTAGTAACATGTGTAACTTATTAGAGAAAAGGTTACATCAACCCGCAACGAAGTGCTAACCACTATACTTGTTACTAAACATTTTTGGAAATAAAAGAATTGTCGTTGTGTTTGCTCGGCCTCATGGCTACGAGCATGCCAACCAAGATCAATAATCAAACATATTTCTCGATTTAATAGAAGCCCAAGTGGTGAATAGGGTCCCAAATAAACAGTTGGATCACCGTTTTGGGCAAAAAGTAATTGAACTTGGTCACATATTAAAAAATCGGGTTTTAAAACATTTTGTGGGGTGCTCATCAATTTCCATATTTTTTGAACAAACCACTATGGTCACATATTAAACCGCGTCAAGCCATTGCCATTTTTGTCCACCTTCAGCAGAAAAAGAGGAAGTGGCATTTCCGGTAAACTCTTTAAAATGAGAAACAAAACCCTAATTATAGCCTCCCTTCTTTTTCCCAAAGGCTGCTAGAGCAAAGTAACAAAGGTAACCTCTTTTTTTACTATTTTACTTTTTTACATAATGTTTGGGTTTTCTAGTTAAACTTGTGAATGTGAGTCTAGGTGAAATTGGGTTTGCTAACCAGTTAAAGCTAAAAACAGGCAACCCCCTCGGTCCGAAAAACTAAAAGTCACTAGCATTTTATTAAAACTTAACAAGACCCATTACACAAAACTTTAGGACCAGGTGCATTTAAGATAAAATAGGTATATTTGAGATAATCTATGTGGTTCATAGGCACCCGGGAACCCCCTAGGTCCGCAGTGACGGAACCAAAAAGTTGTGTTCCTCTTTTTGTATATATTTTCGTAAATGCACCTGGTCAAATTGTGTCCTGGTTCCGTCCGTGTCGGTCCGTCCCTGGCTAAAAACTTGGTAACTTGATCTCGAGCCGAGTTTGACCTAAGCTTTCAACAGGTTCAAGTTTGAGCTTTAGCATAATTTTGAAATTGAAATGTGTAACGAGCCGCGCTCTAGCTTAAAAGGTGCTACTTAGAAATAAGGGGTGTTTGGAATTGTTATAAAAAGGTACAGTAATGAACTTTAGGCCAATTCCCAGTTTAGGTAATGCACTATTAGAATTATCAAAAGTGGTATTCAGTAGGCATGTGGGTTTAAATTGTTAAAACCTTCAGATTAGGCTTGTGTATGTGTCTAAACGTGCGTATGTATCTGAATGGTGATGAAAAGTGCCCCATGAGCTCGACTTGTTCCTTTACAAAGGTCAACCTCAAGCATAAACACAAGCTTGGAACATGTAATGAACCGAGCTCAAGCTTATAAGGGCTTGACTAGAGCTTTATCGAATTTTCCAAAACTTATTTAGTAATCTAAGTATGTCTGATCTGTATAGTTCCGCCTGCAAATGATTCAATCGTTTATTCTTAGACTCACTTAGTCGGCTTTTTAGCTTATGGTAGTGTTTTGGTTATCTGATATTATGCATATTCGAGCTTTTCAACCCAACCTCGAGCCTGTATCATGTCTAGCTATCAAGTATCAAGCTGAACTCGAGTTTTGCCTAAGTTATCGAGTTTGGTTCCACTCTTTTGCAAGGCCATGATAATTTGTCCTATATATATTCTAAGTGGTGGATTTGTGCCTTAATTAGTAGTAGATCTTTGTCCTGACATTAAAGTTACATTGAATCATCTCGCCATTTTTATATAGATCATGTTGTATACTGTTAGTGTTGGGAGTCAAAATGAGGCTTAAATTGTATTGGCCACTCAAAATGTATGTTCATGTTTTGCCAATTATCATGTGCATAATTGAAAGATGATGCTGTGCGATGTATATCACCCATGAAAGGTTTTTAGAGGGTGTGTTGGATTGTTTATTTGAGCACTTATCTGCTTATTTGCTTATTTTTCAAGCGGACAATCAGCTTCAGTGTTTGAGTGAAATTGCTTATCTGCTTATATATAGTATATATTCACTAAAAAAAAAGCAGATTGTTTTTTTGCTTTGTCCACTTAAGTTGAAACAAAACATCATCTTAACTAGTTGTACCCTGTTTATGACTATTTGGTGGTAGTCTCACAAATTAGTCATGGATTTAAGCCTCGGTGACTGAAAGATACGTCTTTGAAGATGGATTATGATGCATATTGATGAATAGTTCTTCATGTTCATAGGTATGATGCAATCCCTTAAGGGGGCTAAACGCCCAAGGGATGAAGCCCCTAATAAGCCTTTGCTCGTTCCAGGATTAACATTGTCCCAACACCATCCTGAACAAAGAAAGTGCTTGTTCATAAACAAACTCAAAAAGATAGTCATAGCCAAATCATTGCACCCAACTGAATTTGAAGGTTATACAATCAGAGAACGTTTTATGAAAATGGGCTGGGAACAATTGCTTGATTTCGACTATGACAAAATTTATAGGCGCGTTGTCATTCAGTGGACCGCATAACTATCAAGAAACGGGGATGAATTGACTGGAATAGTCGATGGAAAATCCTATACCATCACACCTGCAGTCATTCGTGATCTTCTAAAAGTCGACACACGCACAGATTCTCCATATGTTCGTTTTAACGAAGCTGATCTTCAAACCACAACAGATGAAAACAAAAAACGATGGCTTGAAGCCTGCAAAACGGTTTTTGGTAGCGAGCTGGATGAAGATGGGATTTCGGTTTCAGAAATGACCCCATTGATGAAAATATTATGGAAAATTGGGGTTTGGACGTTTCACCCTCGTCTTGAAGATACGGATTATGTTTGGCCTCGAGAGATCTATCTTATTCACGCGTTATACACAGGAGATTACTTATATAGCTTTGCACATTTGATGATTGATGACATATGGGAAATGTACGAGGATGAAAACCAGCAAATCCTTCCCCATGGATACTACATTTCTGAGATACTCAGTCGATTGGGAGCCATATCTGAAGATGAGTATGTTGAGATGGTGGCCCCTAGGTTCCGTCTAATATCAAGAAGATCGTTTTTTGATCTTGATTTCTCAGAATCACCAACAGAATACATAATTGATGATCGGGTGTTGGAGCAACGAGTCACGTTCCTTAAGAAAGTTAAAGAAAGAGAAGCTTCACCTCAACCCCCACGTTATTAGATGCCAGTACTCAATCCACATGCGGACATGACAAACTCGTTGAGAAACCTAAAAAACCTGATTATCAAACAATCATCTCCATCTCAAAAACGATTCGATGAAATTGTAACAATGGTTTACGACATGCAAAAGCATATGGAACGCCAGGCATTAGAGGCAGAAGAAAGAGAGAAAAAGGCAGAGATCCGGGCCCACGCCATAATTTGGGACATCGAGAGGCAACGCTACATTTACGAGCAAGAGCAAGAGCAGGAGCAGCTACGGATGGCTTGGAACCAGGGTAACTGTGTCAATGGAGTGGATGAATTTCAGTTCCCGCGGATGTCTCAGGCTTCATTTCATCCACCACGTCTTGGGTCCCGATATTATGACCTGACACAAAGCAATGAGATACCAGAGGCATTTCAGTCTCTCTACCAGGACATTTACGGATCGAGAAGTTAAGTATCCGCATGTATACATGCTTTTGGTTTTGACTAGTATGTTAGTAATGATCATATCTATGGTATTTTATTATTAGTTGATGATGCCCAGCTGATTGTGCTGAAGAAACAAAACAATATTTGCTAGTCAATTAACTTTTACAGTTTTATATGATAATGAGTAACATATGGTGCTAATACCTAAAACCGAATTATGATTAACTGGGAAAGTTTACTAAATACGATATATATGTTAGCAGGTATAACCTAATCTGCTTCTGTGAGTACTATAATTATATGCCATAAAACAAACTTTGCAGTTAGTTGAAAACTGACGATGATAGTTAAGGTGTTCTGCATTCTTTGATGTGAAAACCTGACGTATGCAAGTGTAAACCTGAGCAGCTCGAAAAATAGAGGTCCTGAGCAAAAGATGCGAGTGACGAGTGAGTAGAGAAATAGCGAGGAAGGTGATATCTTTTAAAATGAAAGACGATATAGCAGAGTAGTATTCTCTACTCACTCATCACTCGCACCTTTATCTTAACGTTTCATTCAAGTCTCTTTTTCACTCAACTCAAGTCCAATAAAAGGTTCTTTCAACTCTTATCATGTTTAGCCACCATTGTTGTTGAGCGAGTTCATTGACAAATTTAGTTGGTTGACTCCTGCCAACAATGACCCATTTTCCTTTAGGTGAAGCGTTTATCAGTCAAGTTGTACTACTGGCTTCAGTTAGTCCAAGGTATGTTTGGTTTCAGCGGAAGCATGTGGGTTGTTGCTTCGATGTTTGTGGAAGTTGGTATCTCTATGTTCACTGTGATGTGCTTGGCCCTTCTTGTCAAAATTGCTAGCTTTGAAGATGCTCTCAGAGTGTTGGGGGTATAACTCGCTTGTATCAAGTTTCAAGCAATCATTCATTCATGCCCCTTTCATTAACCTGTGCTTTGCTAAGTTTCATTTATATAGACTATAGTGCAAAGAAGGTCTTTTTCATTTCATAAGTTGGCACGTAATGCGGTCACAAGTGAAGTTCTGGTGGTCTTGTTGCCATGTTCAAGTGATCATTATTTTTCTCAAATTCAAGTTTAAGTTCAAAAATGGTATTGTTGCCAAGTTCAAGTGACCATTTTTCTCAAGTTCTAATGTGGCGTTTCGTTTGTGAATTTGAAATTCCGGAAATTTCAAATTCTGGGAAATTTCAATTCTTGAGGGTTTAGAATTTCAGAATTTAAAATAACTTGCCGTGTTTGGTTGACAAAAATTTATAGTATTTTGAAATATGTCCTAATGTTTGTTTTTTTTAATTTTTAATTTTTTTTTAAAAGCCTGACCCAAAACAACATAAAAAAAAAAAGAAAAAAAAGAAGTTAAAAATGGTATTTTGGTCATTTATATATATAAAAGAACTTTCTAAGTAAATTGAAATTCTTCAATTTTTGAAGGCATTCTAGTTTGCCTCACTTTGCCAATTTATGAAATTTTAATATTTTTCATTTGGCAATACCAAATACATTATTACAAGGAATTTAAAATGCGGGGAAATGTCATGAAATTCCCTCAATATACCCCAACCGAACACACCAAGTGTTATTGTTTTCAAAGCAATTTATATTCTCAATGTTCATAAGGTGGATTTGAAGTCTAAAGGCGATGCAGGCAAACAACTTTAAGTCATAATAGCATTTTCAAAGCATCAACCGGATGGTATTTACATCCCTCCTCTATAACCTCATTCCCCGGATCAACATATTTTATATAATAAGAGAAGATACAAAAGTGAAAGCTAATTCTTCTGTTAATCATTGGTAGAGCTCAATTTTGGAATTTAGTCTTCTAATTGGCCAATAAAAGTCAAATTGGCTTTAATTTGGTCAAATTCATCAAAATTTCATTCAGTAAAATTAAGAGGTATAAAAACACATATGTCGGTTTTGTAATAAAAAAACTAAAATTAGGAGGGGGTTATTGATAAAACTTTATTTGTTAAATTTCTAAATAAATTTTATAAACTTTAGTAAACTTTTTATTTTTCATATTTTAATTATTAAATTTCTGTAATATCTTGCTAAAAACCCAATTATTAGGAAACACTAAACATGAAGTAATTATGTATTACTGTTCATACACCCATTTTTAGGTAAAATTTTAAACTTTTGTTTACACTATGCAACACTGAATCATTATGTGCTATGTGATTCACACCTACCTTGAATGAGCTCACACGCAACCCACAATGACCTGGACAAGATACAACACAACTATTGATCAATTTTGATCACAAGTGCCATACTTTGCACTAACAACAACCACATATGAGATTTCTACCTCAGTGGACCCCATAAAACAAGTATGAATTACAACACACATTTATGGGACCCACATCCCTCTTGGTGGACCCCAAAACACACACACAACTGAAATACACCCCTGTGGGCCCCACAACTACTAAACATAATATAATATTCAATGTAGGACCCACATTGTTCACAAGTGGGCCCCACATGACCCAATGAGCCACACAACACTTATTGTGAAAAAAATGGCTCACATTACCGAAAGATGTCGAACGGAAATCCGGGAGCTAACCTATGAAATGAGGTTTATCTTAAACCACATCTTGGACCGTCTAGAAACCTTGTGTCAACCACCTCAAGTCTAGTGTCTCCAAATAGGACTCCATCCAATGAACCACCAAAACCACAAACCAACAAACCAAGAGAATTTCTCTTCCACCAAAATAAAACCCGCTACATCCTCCAACACACGTTTTCCTCCTCCAAACAAACCTTACCCTTGTTTTTGGAAAATGTTTCTCATTAAGGAAAGTGATGGTCTCCTTTTGAAAGATGTAGGATTGTATCTTCTTTGTTTATTTTTTCTTGTGTCGTTTAGAAATAGAATGTTTATTTTGTCATTTCTTGGCTTTGACTTTCGAAAGTCAAATTTTACGTGAAATGAAATTCATTCTACTATGAGATATGCTTTGTTTGTTGACCATTAAAGTATTGTGATTGCACTTTACCTTGTTTTGGTTACATGTATATCTTGTATTTTCGACACTAACTTTCTTTTGTAGGTTCCAAATCCATGACGTCCTCCTTGATACTCCGAGTTAGGGGAGTAATAATCAAGGGGGAGTATGAGTGTTGCTTCACTATATGTTCTATACTTATCTTGTGCGGCAACTAACCTTTCTTTTGTAGGTTCCAAATCCATGACGTCCTCCTTGATACTCCGAGTTAGGGGAGTGATGTTCAAGGGGGAGCATGAGAATGGCAACTAACCTTTTTCTTTGTAGGTTCAAAATCCATGGCTCCTAAACTTGGCACTCCATTTAGGGGAGTATTGTCCAAGGGGGAGCACGTGCATATGTTCCGCTACGCTACTCTTCTTTTTGTTTCGACAAAAAGGGGGAGAAGTTTAACTTGTTTTCATTTCTAACTTTTTCCACTTCTTTTGATTATTTTCGTAAAACAAGTTTTAAACTTTATAAGACTTAACACTAAACGTAGTGACTTACTTATAAATAAAGTTTACATTTTGTCATCAACAAAAAGGGGGAGATTGTTAATACAAATATCGCCTAAAAACGTTATTTATATTTTACGATCTTTGCTAAGTTTTGTTAATGACAAAGTACAAACTTTAGCTTATAAGTAATTCATCACTTTAGTTTTAAGTCTTGTATAAACTAGACTTCACATTTCTTTTTAAACAAAACATAGTTTTTATTTCTTTAAAAAGAAAGTGTCACATCACATTAATAGAAAGTTTATGTGTTTGACCATCTTAGGTTCTTACACACTTTTGGAAGTATTCCACATTGAGTCAATGCATAAGTTGATGTGACCTTGTGTGTCATAACATAGTCTTTACTTCCTTAAAAAGAAAGTGTCACATCTCATCAATGTGCACTTATAGAAAGTTTATGTGTTTGACCATCTTTGGTTCTTACACATCTTTGGAAGTATTCCTCATTGAGTCAATGCATGATATAGATTGATGTGACCTTGTTTGTCTTGGAGAAATTTACTTTGTGTGCAAGTTTGGGTGTGTCAGTTCTGGCGGAACCCTGGGGATACACGGGCGGAACCCTTGTGAGGGTGCCGCCGTTTCCGCCAGAGCTGACACTTGTTTGTGTATAAATACCAAACAACTTGCAAGAAATTTCTCATCACTTTAGGACATATTATTCATATTTCCTCTCATCTAACTCAGTAACATTTGACTTGTGTGATTCTCTTATGTAGCTAAGAAGTTCACAAGTTCATCCGAGAAGTTACAAGTTTCAACTCATAAGTTGCAAGACTTGTTATCTTTGTTGTGTATAGACTCCGATAGTTTATACGTTATTTGTATCATGTGTAGAAGTGATCGGTTAGTATTTTAGGCCTCAAAATACATAGTGTGTAGGGAGTGGTTGTACCCTTGGTAAAGAACTCGACATCTAGCTTAGTGTCGGTAATATTGTGTAAGCGACGATGGGAGTGGTTGTACCCGTGTAAAGAACTCGACATCTAGCTTAGTGTCGGTAAAAGGAATTAGGCGACGATAGGTTGGTTCTACCTTGAACTAGAACTCGGTATTTAGCTTTGTACCGGAAAAACGTGTAAGCGACGATTGTAAAGGTTTCTCCACCGAGAAAGGAGTTTGTTGACTAGTGCTTTGAACTCTCGAGTTGGATACTCGGGGCGTGGACGTAGGGCAAGGAAAATAGAGTTCCTTGTAGCCGAACCACGATAAATACTCGTGTCATGGTTTGATCGTTTCTTTACTTATTCTCACTTGCTACTCATTATCATATCGTTGATAACATCTTGCATATATCTTTGAATGTTTGATAAGTATATCTTATATTAAATCTTTGATTATACGAAAGTTTTTAAAAGATAAGTAAACTAAAAAGCGGTAAACTATTCAACCCCCCTTCTAGTTTTCCACAAAGATTTTTGGAAAAGCTTCAATAAGCTCAGTAAAAGCTGTTGATCCAACTGATTAGGACAGAAAGCTACAAAGGGAAGAATGCAAGTGAAAAGCTAATTTAAAGCTACCTAAAGTAATCCAAAAGCTACCGCTAATAGGCTAATCCTAGAGTGCAAGAAGCAAAAGCTAGATTATACTATATTAAACAAGGTAAATCAAGCTAACAAACAAGCTCTATTAGGCTAAGAAGCTGAAATCAACAAGTAGCAAAAACTGAATAAGAACCTAAACCAAGCAGTCCTAAGAGGGCAAAAAGAAGCTAGTGCAAAAGCTATTAGACTAAAAGCTAAGGTCTAAAAAATGATAAAACAATAAAGATCTATACTATAAGCTGACTACAAAATCAAAAAGAGGTACTGAGAAGCTTATAAAAGCTTCTAAACTAGCTAGTGAAATCAGCTATTGGGACAGATGGCTGGTGTACAGGGAAAAATCAAGCCTAAATGGGCTATTTTGAAGCTAAATAAAAGGTAGTAATCAATGAGTTTATGATGCAAAAACTAATTCTATATATGAACAAGCAACCAAATGTTATATAAAAACAACTTTCAATGATTTCCAAACAACAATGATCTTAAAAATGAGTCTGGTGCAAAGGACTTAGAAAACTGATTTGGAAACTTGAAACTTTTGAAGCACTTTGCAAATGTCACTTTTAACTGAGAATCTAAGATTTTAAAACTGTAAAATGACTAAACTAAAATGACTAAACTAAGATGTGTTTGACTATTGTGAGCTAAATGATACAAGATTGTACTATATGTAACCTAGATTACCCTACTGATGTGCATCAACTTAACATAAGGCTAAGCTGATGTGAGTTTTTATGAAATGAAATGGCCTTAAACTAATATGCAGTTGAATCCTAATGTGCAGAAGTAACAATTTACATAAGAAGATTAAAATGAACAACTAATATCATCCAAAATGCACATAAACTGAGTCATGCCAAACCTGGAAGCAAAAACAGTTGAGATGAAGTGAAAATTTAGAAATCCATTGCAAATTATCTAAAACTACTAGAAAATGTTATTAACTGCTTAAAATATACTACTACTAACAAATGAGAGCTGTTTCAATTTCAAATAAGGCCTAAGCAAGCTTTGACCTCAATTAGAAGATCTTTATATTGTATTGTAAGCCTCATTGTTGAGGTTGAGCTTCATTTGCAATACACACACATAGTGCTTATCTTTTACATGAAGTCTCCACTCTCTCTCTCTCTACTCTCTCTCTAGAATAAGCTTGAATAAGTTGTGAAATAAGTTGTATCCAAGGTCCTACACACTTTTTACTAAATTTAAGTTAGGAAAAATAAAAGATATGAAAAAGCTTCTATGTATAAGCTGCTACAAGCTTAAGCAGTTAACTAAGGCTAAAAGGGAAAAAGAGGTTAAAAGATTAAATCATGCAAACCCCTTGAGAAAATCCCAAGGGTGCACATGGTTACAGGGTGTGTGTGGTGAAGTTTATGGTGTATAAGAGGTCACAGGTTCGAACCCTGTGGCATATTTTTGCAAAATTTATTTCTATTTTCAATTTTTTCTTTTTGACATATGTATTTAAACTAAAAACAAAACTTATTTGTGAAAACAAGATTTTTGGAAAAGCTTCAATAAGCTCAGTAAAAGCTGTTGATCCAACTGATTAGGACAGAAAGCTACAAAGGGAAGAATGCAAGTGAAAAGCAAATTTAAAGCTACCTAAAGTAATCCAAAAGCTACCGCTAATAGGCTAATCCTAGATTGCAAGAAGCAAAAGCTAGATTATACTATATTAAAGAAGGTAAATCAGGCTAACAAACAAGCTCTATTAGGCTAAGAAGCTGAAATCAAAAAGTAGCAAAAACTGAATAAGAACCTAAACCAAGCAGTCCTAAGAGGGCAAAAAGAAGCTAGTGCAAAAGCTATTAGACTAAAAGCTAAGGTCTAAAAAATGATAAAACAATATAGATCTATACTATAAGCTGTCTACAAAATCAAAAAAGGTACTGAGAAGCTTATAAAAGCTTCTAAACTAGCTAGTGAAATCAGCTATTGGGACAGATGGCTGGTGTACAGGGCAAAAATCAAGCCTAAATGGGCTATTTTGAAGCTAAATAAAAGGTAGTAATCAATGCGTTTATGATGTAAAAACTAATTCTATATATGAACAAGCAACCAAATGTTATATAAAAACAAGTTTCAATGATTTCCAAACAACAATGATCTTAAAAATGAGTCTGGTGCAAAGGACTTAGAAAACTGATTTGGAAACTTGAAACTTTTGAAGCACTTTGCAAATGTCACTTTTAACTGAGAATCTAAGATTTTAAAACTGTAAAATGACTAAACTAAGCTGTGTTTGACTATTGTGAGCTAAATGATACAAGATTGTTCTATATGTAACCTAGATTACCCTACTGATGTGCATTAACTTAACATAAGGCTAAGCTGATGTGAGTTTTTATGAAATGAAATGGCTTTAAACTAATATGCAATTGAATCCTAATGTGCAGAAGTAACAATTTACATAAGAAGACTAAAATGAACAACTAATATCATCCAAAATGCACATAAACTGAGTCATGCCAAACCTGGAAGCAAAAACAGTTGAGATGAAGTGGAAATTTAGAAATCCATTGCAAATTATCTAAAACTACTAGAAAATGTTATTAACTGCTTAAAATATACTACTACTAACAAATGAGAGCTGTTTCAATGTCAAATAAGGACTAAGCAAGCTTTGACCTCAATTACTCAAACTAATCCAAACACCCCTAATTCTAACAAATTACACTACCTAGCTCAGATTTAAGCTCAATAACTCCAAACTAAGGCTCAATTCATGTCACATATCACCAATAAAGATCAAAGCAACCATTAATCTCAGCATAAACACACTTACACTAAGAAATCACAAATTAATCAAAGATGCATGCTGTAACATATTCATATTTATTCAAACTATTACAAAAGTGCATTAAACAAACTCAAATACAATCAATTATCACTAAGCAACATCAAATAGAGTAAAATAACAACAACTTGACTAATCTAATAGATCAAACAGTTAAAGGAAAGAAAAAATGGAAATAGATCCTTACTTAGCACCAGAAGCCTCACTTGGTGAGGTTATACTCCAAGATGCCTATCTTTGATAGGCATAAAACGCTTCTGAACTCTACTTTACCACCACTGATTCACCATGTTTCACTAATTACCATTCTGAACCATCCTTGAATTCAGTTTGACTATCATTGACTATTTGATGAGAACTAGTTAAAGCTGAATTAAAACATCTAAAACTAACAACAAGCTTATGAGAAGCTTGTGTAAGCTTCTGAAAACAATTAAAAGATTTTTGAAAACAATTTTGATTAAGTGAATTGCTTGAGATTGAAATGACAATGAATTAAAATGAAAAACTAGAATTTTATTAGAACTTGGAAATGATTACAAGCTAAAAGGTTACAAAAGCATTTAACAAGCTAACTACTAGCTGCATTACCCTACTCCTAAGCTACTATCTATACTAACAATCTAACCACTCAAATGAGAGGTGAGGAGGTCTATTATATAGGAGCAGAGAAGCGTCCTCAGAAGCGTCCAGAAGCAAGTATATTCCTTAGAATATTCCCTCGTGACACTCTCTAGCCAATCACAGCTCTTAAATCCACCCAATGACGCGTCCAAACCAATAGCAATCACCCACGTGTCATTCCCTTGTCATTCCCTTGTCAGTCCTTTCTTGGAGTGCGTGATTGTACGGAATTGCCCTTAATTGTGGTAATTTCGTGGCGGGGTGATTTAGGGTTCTAGGATGAATAGTAAATATGGGTAAATTGGGGGTGAATAAGGGGGAGAGTAAAGGGCGGGGGTATTTTTTATATTTGTTTGATCTTTGGACCGGGTCATGGGTTTAAGTTAAATGGGATGGGCTTGGTGCAAGGTGGTGGGATTTGGGCTTGCTGGGTGTTAATAGATTTTAGAAGTAAAAATTTAGGATTTTAAGGTTTAAGTTAAAAGTGTAAGGACCAATCTTGTAAATTGGTAAAATCCAAGGACCACTTCTGTAAATTATTCCAAGGACTATTTATGACAAAAATGAATCTTTAAGGTATATTTTGGCATGTTGAGACTAATTGAGATCCAAATTTGTAAATTCCTTTCCCGGCTTCGGCTCTTTAACCTTCTTTTCCATTCTCGTGCTTGTGTTGTCGTTTTTGGCTTGTTTTTGTCCAATTTCTCAACATCCGTACCTGCACATTCATAAACACAAAAACACAACGTATTTGGCATATTTGGTCGGTTTTCGGTCGTTTTCGGTCTTAATTTGGTCTAATAAAGGTATGTGTTTTCACAAATACCAAAATCCCCCAGACTAAAGTATTGCCGTGTCCTCACGCAATGTGATCAAATCACGCTTTTGAGATAAATAATTTCAAAACCTCTTTTTACTAACTTTGGAAAGTAGCAAGAATGTTCAAAAGAGATCCTAAATCATTTATTCCCTAAAACGCCCCGTTTACCCATTTTATTCCTTATACTAACTTTACACTACTATTTTTGTATTTTTCACTTTATTCATGTGACAGTATGTTGTCTTTCATTATTTTGCAATAACGTTTAGGGTCATAGAGTAGAAACAAAATTCAAAGAATAATGACCATACGGATAAAATTCGTCATCCTTGATTTTTCACAAGTCCCCAAACTAAGCTTATGAACGAGATCACAGCCTACATAGAACTTAGATGCCAACACTACTCATAAAAGTTACTTGTGAAATAACCTCTTGCTCCCATATCTTAGTGTATCTAGATTTTTTACTTATGTTGAGAAATGAACTGCTTCATATTTTCTCATTTCGATAACTTTTAATCCGATAAAGATACCAAGAGTTAAAACGCTAAGTAGTTATTCATCTTCTCTCAAGAAAATTTGCCCGAAAAATGAGGTCCACATCAAGGATATTGGATACATACATACAAAGACTTTGGAATACATCATAATAGACTTAAGTTGGAGAGTACTTTCACGTGCACCTCATGCGCCCGATCTAGGATCATTCGCATGCACCTCACGCGCTACCAACTTTAGTCTTACACTTAAGCTCATAATCCATAAATCTCAATCATCGATCCTTATCTTTCTTTTGATTTTCACTTTTTTCACTTTTTTGACTTTTCTTGATACTTTTTTTTCCTCATTTTTTCTTTCTTTTTATTTTTCTTGCCTTAGTAACTTCTCAACTTTGAACCTTCACGGTTTAAATCCAATACCTTACCGCCTTTAGAAGTAAGGATCCAAGGTCCGATCTCAATCCGAAGTCTTAAAGCACCTTAGCACTTATGAATACCGGGCTTTAAAGGGTAGCTCCGAAACCACATACGTACAAGTCAATATAACGTAATACAATACAATACAACTCAATACAATTGGCGTGTATCCTTGATGTGTACCCAATCTTTCAAGCAAAGATTCTCTTAAGAAGATAAAGAACTAAATTTCGTCAAAACCGAGACATCTTTAATTATTATACACAAGATATGGGGTAAAACAACTTGGTGGGAACAAAAGGCCACAAGTACCTTCGATGAGCTTTAAAGAGAACCACTACTCCACGTATGGCATCTAACTTCTAAATAAACACTATCATTTCTCGCTCTTCGCCTTTCTAACAAATCTCAAATAATGAGACCCGCGAATACTTAGCCGATAATCAGCCACGCATATTTAAAGTCAATTATGGAAACTTGCAAATTCTAATAAAATAATTCGCGTTTTCTAGCTCCTTATGTAAAAGACTAGCGAAAGCTTTTAAGCTGCGCATGTATAAAGTCAAGTACAGGAACTTGCAGATTCTTAAGAAAGAATTCGCGTTTTATAGCTCCTTGTGTACAAAACTAGCACAAGCTTATATGATCATCATTGGTTCAGGGAACAAGCTAGGGCTCAACACGCCCGATCAAGTCAAAAGTTTATTCCTACTCTCGCCAGCGAGAAAGGCAACATGGTGTCAAAACACTTATTATATTTTTGCTTATTTTGAACTTTTTCACTTTTTTTTGAGCTTTTTCACAACTTTTTCATCATCATCATTTTTTTCATCAAAAATTTTCATTTTTTTTTATTTTTTAGGAAAAATGGGGTTGCGAGAGTAAACGACAAAGGTGAAAGTGCAAGGTCAAATCAAATCGAAGATTTACCCCCCAGACCAAAGATAAACATTGTCCTCAATGTTTCAAAGGTAAGGGTAATCCTAACAAAAATCTAGGGCCGTTTATTAATTATGCCAAAGATAACGTTAGTCGATAAGATTTAGGATATCAGAGTTCCATAAGCAACGAAGAATGATACTCGAGTGGAGACAAAACAACGAGCACGAGAGTCATCATAATTCGGGACAATCCTGGACATACACAAACAACAACAAAACATGAGAAATGGAAGATGTGGCCCTCCTCACGTCACATTAGTAAAGAAAATAGAAAGAAGATAGAAAGGATAAGCATGGGGATCCCCCAAACTAAGATATTGTCGTGTCCTCACGCAATGGGATTCAATCACGCTTTAGAGATAAATAATTTCATAACTCTTTTTACTTAACTTTGAAAAGTAGCAAAATGTTCGAAAGAGATACGAAACCATTTATTCCTTTAAACGCCCCGTTTTACCATTTTCATTGTTCCACCATTTATTACACTTATAACTTACAAACTTTTCACAACTTATTCGAGTGACGGTGTATCGACTTTCATTATCTTACGATAATTATAAGGTTCATAGAGTAGAAACACAATTCATAGAATAGTGACCAAAAGGATAAAATTCGTCATCCTTGATTTTTCACAAGTCCCCAAACTAAGCTTATGAACGAGATCACCGTTTATTTACAAATTAGATGTCAATACTACTCATCGTAGTTACTTGTGTAAAAACCCCTTGTTCCCAAATCCTAGTGTATCTAGAATTTTTTAAATTAAGTTGAGAAATGAATTGCTTCATATATTCTCGTTCCAATATGAATTAGTCCGATAAAGATACCAAGAATCTCAACGCTAAGTAGTTATCGATCTTCTCTTAAGAAGGTTTGCTTCAAAAATGAGGTCCACATCAAGGATACTGGATGCATACATAGACTTTGGAATACAACAAAATAGACATAAGTTGGAGAGTACCTTCACGTGCACCTCATGCGCCCGATCTAGGATCATTCGCATGCACCTCACGTTCTACCAACTTTTGTCTTAAACACTTAAGCTCATAATCCATAAATCTCAACATAAATCCTTATTCTTTCTTTTGATTTTTCACTTTTTCACTTTTTTTTTCATACTTTTTCTTGATACTTTTTCTCATTTTTTTTTCTCTTGCCTTAGTAACTTTTCAACTCCGAACCTTCACGGTTTCAATCCAAGACCTACCGCCAACTGCTAGGGTTAGAATGTAGGATCCAAGGTCCGATCTCAATCCGAAGTCTTAAAGTACTTTAGCTCTTATGAATACCGGGCTTTAGGGTAGCTCCGAAACCACATGCGTACTACGCAATACAACGAAATACAATACAACTCAATACTATTGGCGTGTATCCTTGATGTGTACCCAATTTTTCAAGCAAAGATTCTCTTAAGAAGATAAAGAACTAAATTTCGTCAAAACCGAGACATCTTTAATTATTTTACACAAGATATGGGGTGAAACAAGCTGATGGGAACAAAAGACCACAAATACCTTCGATGAGCTTTAAAGAGAACCACTACTCCACGTATGACATCTAACTTCTAAATAAACACTATCATTTCTCGCTCTTCGCCTTTTTAACAAATCTCAAATAATGAGATCCGCGAATACTTAGCCGATAATCAAGCCACGCATATTTAAAGTCAAATACAGAAACTTGCAAACTCTAATAAAAGAATTCGCATTTTCTAGCTTCTTATGTAAAAGACTAGCGAAAGCTTTTAAGCTGCGCATATAAAAAGTAATGTACGGGAACTTTGCAGATTCTAAAGGAAGAATTCGCGTTTTATAGCTCCTTGTGTACAAAACTAACACAAGCTTATGTTATCATCATTGGTTAAGGGAACAAGCTAGGGCTCAACACGCCCGATCAAGTCAAAATATTATTCCTACTCTCGCCAACAAGAAAGTCAACACGGTGTCAAAACACTTATTCGAACATTATTCTATTTTTCACAACTTTTCAACTCTTATACTTTTTCACAATTTTTCAAAATTTTTAAATTTTTGATATTTTTGAGGAAAAACGAGGTTGCGTGAGTAAACGACACAAATGAAAGTGCAAGTCAAATCAAATCGAAGATTGACCCCCCCAAACTAAAACGAAACATTGTCCTCAATGTTTGAAAAGGTAAGGGTAATCCTAACATAAGTCTAAGGCCATTTATTAATTATGCCAAAGAAAACGTTAGTCGATAAGATTTAGGATATAAAATGGAACTCCAAAAGCATGAAGAATGAGACTCGAGTGGAGATGAGACAAACAACGAGCACGAGAGTCATCATTATTCGGGAAATTCCTGGACAAACATCACAAACAATCACGAAACACAAGAATGGAAGAGGTCGCCCCTCCTCACGTTATTGGTTAGAAAATAGAAAGAAGATAGAATGATAAGCATGGGGTGCCTCCCACGAAGCGCTTGTTTATTATCGAGTCGTATAGCTTAGACTCGCCCCGAATTTAATTAATCTTGGGGGAGCAAATGAGACGAACACCCGGCAAAACGGAGATACCGGGGTCAAAAACGGTATCTTCACTCCCGGTGGAGTGGAAAAGTGAAGAAATGATGGGATAAGCGTAGAATGGGTGAAACACACGGATGATAAAAGTAAAGTCGAATTCTGAATCAAGGGTGGGTTGGGCGGGTAAAATTTTAAGCACCGGATCATCATGATCAAAAGTCTCGTCCACCACTCCAAAAGTATCTTCATTCGTATCATACTCAAAATCTACATCCGGTGGTTTTGCGGGTGGACGAGAAAATGGGAAATCGAAGAGAAAGGATTCGGCTTCGGAAAGTAAATCATCATCATGAATTTCTTTAATAAGAACATTTCTTCGAAGGTCATTCTCGTCATTCTCAATACCCGGTGGTATCGAGTCAACCGTAGCAAGAAATCGATCGACATCCTCTAAAAGAGGGTCACGAGACGGATTATCGGAATTAGGTAAAGAATCGATCTCAAAATGAAAGCACTCATAATCCGGAAGAGAGATATCAGCACTAATCGTCTTTTCAAAACGAAAAATTTCAAGCTCAGGTAAAAAGTCACTATCCATATCGAGGATAGGAAATAAAGAGGTAATCATTGGATCAGAAGACGAAGTCGGATTTTTTAAAGCTTCGATCTTTGAAATAAGAAGATTGATATTGGATAATTTTTCACGAAGTAAATCATCTTCGATCTCATCGTCATCAAGGTCAAAATCCTTATCTCCTCAAACTCATAATCGGAACGCGATTCCTCAACATCATTGATATCTCCACAAGAGTCCTCATCATTCGTAGTATACTCATTGTGAGAATCGGAATAACTTTCAACATCATCGTTCTCGACGTGATTTTCTTCAATCGGTAAAAGATCCGTATCAACGGTTTCAAAAAGAGGATTCGAATTAATAGCGATATTTTCGTTCGGAACATCCTCAACCGGAAGCGTATCATCATCATTCGAATCCACGAAATTATCTTCAGATATATCAAGAGGATTATTTTGAACAAATTCACAATTACCGTTAGAATTTTCCCCGGACTTACTTGGGATTGGGACAAGATTCTCAACACTAGACTTTTTGCATTCGTCCGATTCCATTGCCAGAATAGTGTTTAGAGGCTCGTCCCCCATTTTTAGAGAGTCCTCGGGTTCTACGGGAGAAACAACGGAAGCTTTGTGAGGATTAAGAATGATCGTAATTTTCTCATCATCGTCGTCGGAATCATAGTAAATAAAAGATTTATAAGGATTAGACGCTCTCTCTTCAGCAAGTAACTCTGCAATAGACTTCTCACGAGGCTCGGGAGTATGAGTATCACGATTATCCGCCCACTTCCATAACATCTCACTAAGGGATTTCATTTCCTCAATAACTTCATCTAGAATTTGAAATTTGTCAGGATTTTGTGGGGGTTGGTTAAAACCGTAAGAATCATAACACGAATTAGGCTCGAAATAAGAATTATCAAACGATCCCCCACAATTTTCAAAATTTGACGAACTTTGAAATGAATCACCATTGTAATACGGTACTTGCTCAGACGAGTTTTGAAAAGGAAGATTGAAGTCGTTTTGAGGATAATATCAAAACTCGTATCACAAGCGTAAGACGTTTCAGCACTTGGGACGTAACACATACAATTCGTGTATCCAAATTGATTACAAAAACATTGTCCACACGGTAATCCTTCGTCGGATGGATTTTCACAATTAAAGCAAGTGAACGAAGGTGGCGGTGGTGTTGGATAATAATCGGGAACGTTTTGAAGGATTGATCTTTAAACATACGCGGGAGAATTACAAAACCAACAAACGCCGTCATGAATATCACTACCACATTGTTCGCATGTACACCAAACACATTCAAAGAACGGTTCTCCACAATTAACACAAACCGGATCCATAAGAATTAAACATAAGAGGAAGAAGAGAAAGAATTATCGAATAAGAGGATAAGACGAATATTTTTTTGGATTTTGTGACGTAAAAACGAATTAAAGCAAAAGTGAAAACCAATTTTGAAAAAGAAAATATTTTTGGATTAGAAAAAATGAAAAACAAAAGAAAAACAAATTTTGAAACAAAAATATTTTTGGTTTTTATATTTTTGAAAATATTTACAAAACACGAATCACAAAACGAAAACCCAAATTCACTTCAACCTTCCCCGGCAGCGGCGCCAAAAATTGATTGATTTAAAACCAATTATATCATTAATAGTCCAAGCTAATGCTCAACGAATAAGCAAAACCCGGGTCGTGTCCGTGTGAAGGTGAATGGAATCGTGATAATCGATTTGTGAAATCGTGTTTGTGAAAAAGTGAGAAGTGAAAATATTTGAGTTTTACAACTAATGAAATGATAAAACAAGCAAAAAGAATTAATCATGCAAAACGAATAACCTAAAACCTATTCTAAACTAAAAATGCGTTAACTAGTTTGAAAACTACGTAAGTGCGCAACATAAAAAGTAAATTTTAAGCAAAACTAATCCTACGGAGGTAAAAACAATTATTCTACATTCTAAATGCTAAAAGAAAATTTTTAGAAAAAGAAAAATATATTTTTTAATTTTATTTATTTATTTAAAATGATTTAAAAACTAGATAAAAGAAAATTAATGAGTTAAAATAGTAAATGAAAAACAATAATATTGAATTTTTTTTCTAGAAGCACTTTGTTAGCTTTGTATTTTTATAAATTAAAGTGTCGGTCATTAAAGTCTTAAATCATGTAATAGGTTGCGTTAGAAAACGTTTCAAGAGTTATAAGTCCATTAGTTCAAATAGAAAGAAGTCTAAGGGCCATACATGTAATATCAAAAGCCCTAGACTTGTTAGATCTTTATATTGTATTGTAAGCCTCATTGTTGAGGTTGAGCTTCATTTGCAATACACACACATAGTGCTTATCTTTTACATGAAGTCTCCACTCTCTCTCTCTCTACTCTCTCTCTAGAATAAGCTTGAATAAGTTGTGAAATAAGTTGTATCCAAGGTCCTACAAGTGGTATCAATCGCCAAGGGATAGATTTAGGTTGATATAGATTAGTTTGGTTAGTTTTTTGATTCGTATGGTTCATTTTTTGGGTCGTTGATTTGCTTGTTTTGATTAGGTTTAATGGTTTTTGGTGTTTTAAAGGCTTAAGATTCGTTAGGTGTGTTTTACAACTCGTTTGGCTCGTTAAAAATCACAACAGTACGTACTCAAGGAGTTTTAGGGTTTAATAGTGAGTTTGAATATTTAGGGTTTAATAGCGAGTTTGGGGATTTATTGGTAGCGAGTTTGGGTAAACTCTTTTCATAGCGAGTTTGGGCTATTATTGGTTTCATAGCGAGTTTGGTGTACCAGTGGCGAGTAAGCCTTAACTTCTTATCGCATAGCGAGTAAGAAATATCATAGCGAGTTTGGTAAGTGCTATATAGCGAGTTTGAAACTTTTGCTAGCGAGTATGCTATTTTATCTTGGTAGCGAGTTTCATTCTTGGCTACTAGCGAGTTTGCTCTCCTTTAAATAGCTAGCGAGTTTGGTAACTTCAAGGGTGCTAGCGAGTTTGGTTTTCCAAAGAGCCTAGCGAGTATGAACTTTGAGATTCCTAGCGAGTTTGATTTGAGATAGAAGCTAGCGAGTTTGGCTTTGAGAAAGGACTAGCGAGTTTGGATTTAACTTGGCTAGCGAGTTTGTTGTCATCATTACATAGCGAGTTTCATTTCAAAGATTACCTTAGCGAGTTTGAAGACTGTGTTAGCGAGTTTGGAATCTTCTTCAGCGAGTATCAAACCTCCTTAGCGAGTATCAGATCTTAGTGAGTTTGTCAAAAAAAAAAAAAAAAAAAATTTGGCGGGAAAATTTGAGTAAAATTTATTTTCTGCAGGAGATTAAACGTTCAATTTTTACGCGAGATTTCAATTTTGGTTTAACGTTGAAAATTTTGACCTAAAATTCAAATTTTTCGGCCTAAATTCAAATTTTTTCGATAAAATTTGGCGTCAAAATTTTTGAAACTCAATTTTTTCATGCAACCTTAGAATTGCATTTCGTAGTGTTTTTCAAATTTTAGATAA
>LBNU01022294.1:0-30955 GCA_014162995.1 Artemisia annua | reverse complement strand
AAAAGGTGGAGGGTGGGAGGAATTGCCAATAAACGACAATTAACCTCGAAATTGGATATTTTCCCAGCGCCTAGGGGGTGCAACTGGGAAATGGGAATGCTATAGTATACAAGGATATCCCTCAGGAATACGGTGATGGGCACGCGATAATTCGCCCATTCGAAAAATCGTGTGTATACACCCACCTTCCATACGGGGTAATCCTCTATGGTATCTTCCGGATCTGGCACCACCGGGTTCAGATCCAAGGGTATATAGTAGTCCGCAGAG
The DNA here is from genome assembly GCA_014162995.1 of Artemisia annua. NCBI lineage: Eukaryota > Viridiplantae > Streptophyta > Magnoliopsida > Asterales > Asteraceae > Artemisia > Artemisia annua. Next base: position 30,685 of record LBNU01022294.1, on the reverse strand, counting down.
AACTGTTGAAGTTCATCCTCGGTTATATTAGAGTGGCACTCTTCCAACTGAATAACCATTTTTTAAGCGTGGGCGCAGGTTACCTTGGTTTAGAAAACTAGGGTTGCGGCGGAGTTGTGGTATTTTTTGAGAGAAACTTGCACTTTTCACTGTGAAAAACACGGTAAAAATGAAGTGGTATTTATATGTTTCTCACTCACCACCGATGACTGACACGTGGATCCCACTAACTCAGAATATGTGGCTGGGGTTTGAAACGGTACGGGACACGTGGATAGTGTTTCCGTTTCCCGAGGTGAAGGATTTAAACCTTTTCAACTAGATTCATTGCACATCCTTTTTGGCGGCAAACGACTTGAATTCTTCCCGCGCACGAGTTGGGAATAATTTGGGCATTGTTAGTCCAGCATCCGCACTCTTTGTCGTGCGCACACTAGACTGGGGGGACATGATGACGTATAGTCTACACCGGGTCACGGACCCGATTAGTAAACAATACCAATATTTAAGCCCGCTACGCGTGGCCCAGATTCATGACAGTTGGACTACCAACTGGATGGCTTTGGCCCATAAGGCCCAAGCCCAAAACATATTTATGGAATGGATAAAGGGATATCTTCTAAACAAGGAAGATATTCACTAGCAATATCCGATATCGGTGGATACGCCGTAGAGTAAGGAACAAGTAACCTTATTGGTTACATGCCTATAAATAGAGGGAACCCTAACCCTCGCAAAGGTACGATTCACAAAGCGATCCTAACTCTTCTCACAAACCTAAAACTACGATTACTTACTCTCACGCCGGAGGATAATCGGGGGAGACAATCCCTCGATAAGCCTAATGGTGTTTGTTTCTTTCTTAGTGCGCAGGTCTCAAGCAATATCAAGCAATTGATACGAAGGAAGGAACCCAAACAAGGAACGCCCAACTTTTGTATCAACAGAAGGCAAGACAACACAAGTGGCAAAAACACACTCACCGTCCAATTCCATGGAAGCATTTCGCTACTGGTGAATTCATAGTCGTTCGGGCATTGGGAAATCTGCGGTCCCAACTTCCATCACCAGTTTCTCAGGATAGAACATTAGCGATATTAGGAGTGAACATCAGTTACAAAGAGCACCATATCTTATAAATAGATAAAGAATTATATCAGTACTAAAAATCTAGATTCCTGATACATGCAGAAAGAAATGTTGCGCAACAACTCTTTCAAGTGTGGTTGATTCCTGTATGGTTGCATGCGCATATTTGCATATATTAGATGCTGTTAAATGTCAAATATGTTCAAATACAAAGATTTTATGAACACTAAGAACTACAACGATACTATAAGAGGTACCTCATTATTTTATGCTTAAATGATGTACCATTACATGAGTATAAAAGGGCGGACCAGCTGGTAATTATTATAGTAATTTTTATCGAATATGTTATTTAAAATGTATTAGAAATCGTTAAATCTCAGATAGTTTCAGCAAACATTGATGGCATTTAAAATGAGTGAATGGATCCAACAGTCGTGATACATAGTTATCTTCCTTTCATCTGATTTGATTCGTTCTCAATAGCCATGATGCTTCCATCCACCCAATTGAGGTACCATAACTAATTACCTAACAATGAAAAGTTTGTGATTATAAATATTATTTATAGTCAAATGAGCATTTACGAAATAATATGAAAAACATAGTACTACTTACTATTTGAGGTCTTATCTTTGTTTCCTGTAATCAAATGAAACAAAGTTTGTCATTATTAGTTTTAATCTAATAATAACAATGTAACAATATAATATCAAGTAAATGAAACTTACAGTTTGATATATATGCTAACACGGTTTCTAGCTCTTTGACGATTGATTGAGGTTTAACTTTACAAACTCTTGATTGATTCAAATAGGTTATATCAAATTCACCCACACAAATAATAAGATGTCAAATATCAGCATAACGAAACACTTTCCAGTGAAACTCAATGACAAATGGAATGCCATACCTGATAAGTAAATTCAGAGTGTGTCTTTATTGACCAACTCAAAAGAAAAATGGCCCTTTTGATCCTTTACTCTTGTGCTAAATTTAAAATCATTAATCCAATGGTGTTACAAAATCAAAACACAAAAAGTCAGCAACTTGGTGCAATACTTGGCTTAACTCTAAAGGGCATGTTTGGCAATGCATTTTGCATGTATAGAAAAAAATGTAACAATAACTCAAAAACAATTAATTTGAATACCTTGAACAGCCTGATGCGATCACAATTACCAAAGAACCTGTAATCTGATGGAGGACCTAAAAAAAGACAAAACGTATAAACATTCAGGCAAAAATCTAAAGGAAGTATCGGTAAGCATGGTGTATGACGGACTAAGTATACGTGGGTACAACTCACCTCGCATAACTCGTCTATTTGAACTCCTTGCTCGTTGTCGGGTCCATAGAGCAAACATAAATGATTTTATGTAAGCTTAAGTATAATAAAAATAGTGACTTTTAATGTATACCCGTGAATGCGGAAAGTGAGCTTTGATCATCATCCCAATATTTTGTGTGACTTAAATGAAGAGTTGCATAAACCTTTTCAAGAAAAGATAACGCAATGTTTTTGAGACATTGTATGAAAATTTTATTTATCTCAAACAAAGTCACCGAATACCTCGTCCAATATATAAATTGGAGTTGATTTAAAGAGAAGCAATGCCAACACTCACAAAAGAGCAAGTAGAGATCTGTGTCCTCCACTAAGTTATGATAATGACTGTTTCCAAACACCCCTATCGTCACAAGCAACTCTAACCCATCGAAGCGACTACGTCCCTCTGGCAGTTTTAGCTTTGTCATTGTGTCGATAATAGAGTAAAGCATATAGATCCAAAACCACAGTTATCAACAGATAGATAAGCAAGAAAAAAGCACATGTTTACCTTGAAGGTCTCATAGTGATACCATTCAACCTAAGATGATAGTTTAACCAATAAACAATACTCATGTCCAGCTGTGAGCGTCAATACCATGATTAGTGATAGCTTCCATCCTGTTATACCATTACTTGAAGCATCTGTTGTTTCTACACAAAAGTAAAAGAGCTTAAAATTTGTAACATTACCAATTCATAATGTAAGTAATTACTAATGTAGAACTGAAAAGTAAAACGAATCTATAATAATAAAAACAGATTATGGGTTAGTGATCTCGATCCCAACAGAAGCGTAATAATCATTCAAAAGGATTAGAGGAAATTGAGAGGAAAAAGGGCATTAGGGTTTTTAAGAAAAAGTATATTATGGGTGTGATTTTCTTTACGTATATGTTTTGATTTGGGTTACCAAACTTGTAGGAATTCTCCTAATTATCTCATATAATTGTTTGCATAGGTTTATAGATATGGAATTGTAAGATATAATTCAAAACATGTGTTGGTTTAGTGGTTATCATGTTTGTTAATAACACTTAACACCCTAGGTTCAAATCTTGCAAGTGGCAATTTTTTTAAACAATTTTCAAATTAAAATCTGAATTTTAATCCATCTTAAATACGAATTTTAATTAAAAAAAATATGAACAAATTCTGCGTACATGGCATTATGACATGGCAAGTGAGCATGATTTCCGAAATTAATTAAAAAAAATGCAAATAAAAAAAATTAAAACTTGCTTACATGGCCACAATGTGATGACATGGCTGATAATGAATTACTGGGCAATGAGGTGGCGTTTACGTGGAATTATCTACGTGTAACGCCTCCTGTTATTTATATATATATATATATATATATATATATATATATATATATATATATATATATATATATATATATATATATATATATATATATATATATATATATATAACAGGAGGCGTTACACGTAGATAAATCAAAACAACACCACCTCGTTGCCATGTAATTGTCATTAGCAGCCATGTCATCACATTGTGTCCATGTCATCACATTTTGGCCATGTAAGCCATTTTTATAATTAATTTTGTATTTTTCTAATTAATTCATATATTCCACGTAGGCGATAGTANACACACACACACACACACACACACACACACACATATATATATATATATATATATATATATATATATATATATATATATATATATATATATATATAACAGGAGGCATTACACGTAGATAAATCAAAACAACACCACCTCATTGCCATGTAATTGTCATTAGCAGCCATGTCATCACATTGTGTCCATGTCATCACATTTTGGCCATGTAAGCCATTTTTATAATTAATTTTGTATTTTTCTAATTAATTCATATATTCCACGTAGGCGATAGTATTTTTAAAATTTCGATTACAATTTGTTTTTTTTTGGTAATAATTTGAACCGCAGGGTTCGAACCCTTGATCTGTTGTTAAACTAATAATGCATCTTACCAGCTGATCAACTTAAATTTGTGGTTATATCTTTCTGTTGGGAATAAAGCTAACAGTTACCACTGTAAGCTTGTGGAAAACACTGCTGAAGAATGCAGTAGCAGTGGAAACACATTACCACTGCTAGTACATATTATTACCACTGCTGTTAGGATAACTGTTATGTATTCGAATATATAAAAGATCTTTATGTATATTCTATTTTATTAGTTTTATCTTTATCTTGTAAAGGACTCCTTGTGCTATAAAAGGAGATCCTAGGTCATTGATATAGGGACGTATCAACATTAGAAAGCTTCAAGGTGTAACCCTAGTGATAGCTAAGATCACTCGTATTATTATTAATAATATTGAAGCTTTGGTGTTAAACTTACAACTGTTCTCACTTGCATTACATCATACAATAAACATTCTAAGTATTGTTAAGTATATTCCACGTGCTTAATAATATAACTCAAAGTAACACTCTAACACAAGGCGTGTGTTTAGATCCTACAAGTGGTATCAGAGCCAGGTTTCTGATACTTTGATTTAGAAGATCCAAGGAATTAAAGCTTAACCAATTCACTCAGATCCATGGAGATGGAAAACAACCTGTCCAACTCTGTTCCAAGACTTCCTAAACTTAAACTCAATGAGTTTGAGATGTGGAGGATTATGATAGAACAATACTTTCTCATGACAGACTATGCTTTGTGGGAAATCATCTTAAATGGTGATTCCTTCAAGCCTGAGAAAAAGACTGAGAAGATAGGTGACAAAGAGGAAGTAACAGTTTCTGTGCCTACTACAACAGATGAAAGAACTCAGAAGAAGAATGACCTGAAGGCCAGAAGTTCGTTGCCCATGACTCTTCCAAAAGATCAAATAATTGCTTTCACCAAGTACAAAACTGCAAAAGAACTTTTTGAAGAGATCTTCTTAGTGTTTAGTGGCAATGATGCTACTAAGAAGACTCAAAAGACATTGTTGAAGCAAAGCTAAGAAAACTTTTCTGCTTCAAGCAATGAATCTCTTGACAGCATCTTTACCAAACTACAGAAAATTGTCACTCAATTGAGTGTATTTGGAATTGAGGTAGAAAAGGAAGACCTCAACTTGAAGTTTCTAAGAAGTTTGCCTGCTGAGTTTCATATCAATGTTACAGTCTGGGAAAACAAACCTGAGATTGAAACTATGAAGCTCAATGATTTATACAATAACTTCAAGCTGATTGAGCAAAGATTGAAGAAGGCAGGAAAGCTAGGTTCAAGCTCTAGCAGCTTGGCATTGATGTCAACTTCAATTGACAATGATGACAGTGAAGATGAAAGTGATGATGACTTTGCCACTGCTGGTTCAACAGTTTCCACTGGTAATGCTCTTCTTACCACTGCAGGTTCAAAGAAGAAGGTTGCTGGTATTGGAGATCCAACCTTTTATGCCTTTATCTCCACTCAAGTTAATGGCTCTATATTGACTCATGAAGACATAGAGCAAATTGATGATGATGACTTGGAGGAGATGGACATAAAGTGACAGATAGCTCTTCTTAGCATGAGAGCTAGAAAGTTTTACAAGAAGACTGGCAAGCCAATCCACATCAATGGAAGTGAAACTGCAGGATTTGATAAGAAGAAAGTAGAGTGTTTCAACTGTCACAAGTTGGGGCATTTTGCTAGGGAATGCAGAAGACCAAGGAAGCAGGATAACAGATCCACTTGGTATAAGCAAAAGAAAGAGCCAACAGTGGAAGAACCAAAGGCAATGCTGGCAATTGATGGTGTGAGCTATGATTGGAGTTTCATGGCTGATGATGAAGAGAAACCTTCAGAAGCTGGTTTCATTGCTACAGAACATGCTCTCATGGCCTTCTCTGACTCTGAGGTACAAAACTTTGAATGTTGTTCTAAAACATGTAGGGCTTCTAGAGAATGTGAAAGGCTAAATGAATTACTAGAAAACCATAGAACAGAGTTGTTTGCTGCTAACTATAATGTTTCAAATCTTAGAAGAGGTATATCTGTGTTAGAAAAACAACTTGAGCATTATAGAGAAAATGAGACAAAATTTAATGATGATATGGTTATTCTTAAAAGAGAGTTAGATCATAAGATAGCAGTGAATGAGGCATTTAAAGAAGAGCTTGAAAGGCTTAGAAAGGTAAATGAGAATGTCAACTTATCTGTTGATACCTTATATTATCAATCTAAGTCAATTGATAAAATTTGGGAAGCACAAATTACTAACAAAGCTAAGTCTGGTTTAGGATACAATACAGTTCCTCCACCACTAAGGGGTGTTCCAGCACCCCCTGGCATAGATTTAGCACATACAGGACTAGAAGATTTTCAGGAACCTATTCTTGAATATGGTCCTCCCAAATTTGTGAAAAGTGAGGAAGAGGTTAAGCATGAAACTGATGTTTTTGAAAGTGCAAGTGACTCATCTGTAGTAGATGAGAGTGTTAAAAAGAAAGTAGAGGCTTCTATCCCACAAGTTGTTAATACCATTACAGAGGAACCTAGGAAACAAGTTAATAAACCTAGACAAACTGTAAGGTATACTGAGATGTATAGAAATAAGTCATCAACTCCTAGGGGTAATCAGAGGAGTTGGAATCATGTAAAATCTAAACAACTAGGTAGTGAGTTTGTAATGAACAATAAAGCATGTTATATCTGTGGTAGCTTTGATCATTTACATGCTAATTGTGACTATCATGTTGGGAGAAGGGAAGTTCATGGGAAAAAGAGGGTGGATTCAAACAAGCTTCAAAACAAATCACACCCTAATGCTCACAGCAACATGGTCCCAAGAGCAGTTATATTGAGAAGTGGACTTAAAACTCTTGCCACTGCCAATAATGTTAACACTTCTTTCAAAAAGAAAAACTGGACTATCTTGTTGCAAACTGGAATTAAAGATTCTTACCCAAAATCACCAGTTTCAAGTGCAAAACCTAAAACAACTTTTGTTAAATCTGTACAAACAGAAAAAAGGACTTTTTATAACAAAAGAGTTCAAAATAACCAACAGTGGGTACCTAAGTCTAAACCAGCAGTTACCACTGCTTCAACAAAATAACCAACAGTGGGTACCTAAGTCTAAACAGGGGTAATATGGGAAATGCTGTGAAGGCCTCAGCACGTTGGGAATGGAAACCTAAAGGAAATAACACAACAAACAATCCAATGGTGTATCAATGACCTTTGATAGATTTAACTATATTGATACACGAGGCAGATCCAAGTCAATCATGGCTTGGGTCTCCAAAGGAAACTAACTCCTTTATTTTATGTGCAGGAACATCCAAGGACAAAAAGATCAGACCAAGGCTATACAGACAGTGGATGTTCTGACTGGCAACAAGTCCTATCTATCCAATTTTGAATACTTTAATGGACATGATGTCAGCTTTGGAGGAGGGTTTAATGGTAAAGTTACTGGTAGCCAATAATGTTAACATTGCTTTCAAAAAGAAAAACTGGACTGTCTTGTTGCAAACTGGAATTAAAGATTCTTACCCAAAATCACCTGTTTCAAGTGCAAAACCTAAAACAACTTTTGTTAAATCTGTACAAACAGAAAAAAGGACTTTTTATAACAAAATAGTTCAAAATAACCAACATTGGGTACCTAAGTCTAAACCAGCAGTTACCACAGCTTCAACAAAAGTTTCCACTGTTAAAGTTGTTAAAAAAAACAGGGGTAATATGGGAAATGTTGTGAAGGCCTCAGCACGTTGGGAATGGAAACCTAAAGGAAATAACACAACAAACAATCCCAATGGTGTATCAATGACCTTTGATAGATTTAACTATATTGATACACGAGGCAGATCCAAGTCAATCATGGCTTGGGTCTCCAAAGGAAACTAACTCCTTTATTTTATGTGCAGGAACATCCAAGGACAAAAAGATCAGACCAAGGCTATACAGACAGTGGATGTTCAAGGCACATGACTGGCAACAAGTCCTATCTATCCAATTTTGAATACTTTAATGGACATGATGTCAGCTTTGGAGGAGGGTTTAATGTTAAAGTTACTGGTAAAGGTGTAATTAAAACTGGTAACTTGGATTTTGAACCTGTGTACTAAGTAAAAGAGCTTAAGTATAATCTCTTTAGTGTGTCACAGATGTGTGACAAGAAAAACAATGTTCTTTTTACTGAAGATATGTGTTTTATTCTTTCTAAGGATTTTAAGATGCCTGATGAGAGTCAGATTCTTCTTAAAATTCCTAGAAAAGGCAATCTATATAGCTTTGATATGGATAACATTGTTGCTAAAGAAGATCATGATAAAACAACTTTTGTTAAATCTGTACAAACAGAAAAAAGGACTTTTTATAACAAAAGAGTTCAAAATAACCAACAGTGGGTACCTAAGTCTAAACCAGCAGTTACCACTGCTTCAACAAAAGTTTCCACTGTTAAAGTTGTTAACAAGAACAGGGGTAATATGGGAAATGTTGTGAAGGCCTCAGCACGTTGGGAATGGAAACCTAAAGGAAATAACACAACAAACAATCCAATGGTGTATCAATGACCTTTGATAGATTTAACTATATTGATACACGAGGCAGATCCAAGTCAATCATGGCTTGGGTCTCCAAAGGTAACTAACTCCTTTATTTTATGTGCAGGAACATCCAAGGACAAAAAGATCAGACCAAGGCTATACAGACAGTGGATGTTCTGACTGGAAACAAGTCCTATCTATCCAATTTTGAATACTTTGATGGACATGATGTCAGCTTTGGAGGAGGGTTTAATGGTAAAGTTACTGGTAGCCAATAATGTTAACATTGCTTTCAAAAAGAAAAACTGGACTGTCTTGTTGCAAACTGGAATTAAAGATTCTAACCCAAAATCACCTGTTTCAAGTGCAAAACCTAAAACAACTTTTGTTAAATCTGTACAAACAGAAAAAAGGACTTTTTATAACAAAATAGTTCAAAATAACCAACATTGGGTACCTAAGTCTAAACCAGCAGTTACCACTGCTTCAACAAAAGTTTCCACTGTTAAAGTTGTTAACAAAAACAGGGGTAATATGGGAAATGCTGTGAAGGCCTCAGCACGTTGGCAATGGAAGCCTAAAGGAAATAACACAACAAACAATCTCAATGGTGTATCAATGACATTTGATAGATTTAACTATATTGATACACGAGGCAGATCCAAGTCAATCATGGCTTGGGTCTCCAAAGGAAACTAACTCCTTTATTTTATGTGCAGGAACATCCAAGGACAAAAAGATCAGACCAAGGCTATACAGACAGTGGATGTTCAAGGCACATGACTGGCAACAAGTCCTATCTATCCAATTTTTAATACTTTGATGGACATGATGTCAGCTTTGGAGGAGGGTTTAATGGTAAAGTTACTGGTAAAGGTGTAATTAAAACTGGTAACTTGGATTTTGAACCTGTGTACTATGTAAAAGAGCTTAAGTATAATCTCTTTAGTGTGTCACAGATGTGACAAGAAAAACAATGTTCTTTTTACTGAAGATATGTGTTTTATTCTTTCTAAGGATTTTAAGATGCCTGATGAGAGTCAGATTCTTCTTAAAATTCCTAGAAAAGGCAATCTATATAGCTTTGATATGGATAACATTGTTGCTAAACAAGATCATGCTTGCTTTATTGCAAAGGCCACAGTGGATGAATCCATGCTATGGCATAGAAGACTTGGTCATATTAATTTCAAAACCATAAATAAGATTGTCAAAGATGGTTTGGTAAGAGGCTTGCCTCAGAAAAGATTTGAAAATGATCAAACCTGTGTTGCTTGTCTTAAGGGCAAACAACACAGAGCTTCTTGCAGGTCAAAATCAATTAACTCTATTGCTCACCCACTTCAAATGTTACATATGGATTTGTTTGGTCCTACATCTGTGAGTAGCATAAATCTTAAGAGATATTGTCTTGTTGTAACTGATGATTTTAGTAGGTTCACATGGGTTTTCTTTCTTAGAACTAAGGATGAGACTACAGGCATCCTTAAGACCTTTATAACTGAAGTAGAAAACCAAATGAAAGTTAAAATCATTAGGTGTGACAATGGGACAGAATTTAAGAATAGAGTTATGGATGATTTTTGCAGAGAGAAAGGTATTAAAAGAGAATTTAGTGTAGCTAGAGCTCCTCAACAAAATGGTGTAGCTGAGAGGAGAAATAGGACACTAATAGAGGCTGCTAGAACTATGTTGGCAGATTCAAAATTGCCAATGACTTTTTGGGCTGAAGCAGTTAACACTGCTTGTTATGTGCAAAACAGGGTTTTAGTAGTAAAAACAAAGAACAAGACACCTTATGAGTTATTCAGAGGTAGACCACCTCTCTTAGACTTCATGAGACCATTTGAATGTCATGTCTCTATTCTCAATACCATAGATCATCTGGGTAAATTTGATGAAAAAGCTGATGAAGGGTATTTTGTTGGGTATTCCATGGTTAGTAAAGCTTTTAGAGTATTCAACTTAAGAACCCAAAAGGTAGAAGAAAATCTGCATGTTGAGTTCCTAGAAAACAAAGTGAATGTCAAAGGAACTGGACCAGATAGGCTGTTTGATCTTGATACTCTAACCCATACCATGAATTATGTGCCTATCTCTACAGGTACATCTTCTAATAATTTTTCAGGTTCAGAAGAGTTTGTTGATGATGATGAACCAAGCTTGTATCAACAAGATGATCAAGATAAATTCATTTTGCCTATTTGGGACTATGCAGATTATGATGATGTTGCAAAGACTAGAGATTCTCAACCTTCTAAAGCAACAAATGTGAACACTGGAGATAGTGATAGCAGTGGAAACTTAGATTCCACTACCAGGCCAAAAGATTCCACTGCTAGACAAGAAGTTGCAAAGAATGTTGAAAGCAGTGGAAATACTAATTCCACTGCCAGGCCAGAAGGTTCCACTGCTACACCAGAAGTGGAAAATTCAAGTCCAGTTACACAGGAAGCTCAAGCCAGTGATGTTGAAATATCAAATATGCCTACTGAGATTGACATTCCTCAAACTCCCCATACCACAGTTCATAAATCACATCCTCTTGAAAATGTGATAGGAGATGTAAACTCACCTGTGAAGACTAGAAGACAATCAAAGATGGCTGACATTCATGGCTTTATCAGTGAAATTTATGAATCTAAGGATCATGAAGGCAAAAACGAATGTTTGTTCATGTGTTTTCTGTCTCAAATGGAACCAACGAATGTATTCAAGGCACTTGAAGATGAAAGCTGGGTGGAAGCAATGCAAGAAGAGTTGCTTCAGTTCAAGATTCAGAAGGTTTGGGTGCTTTGTGATCTACCTAAAGGCATGAAAGTTATTGTACCAAATGGGTGTTCAGAAACAAGAGAGATGAAAGAGGGATAGTCATAAGAAACAAGGCTAGGCTTGTAGCTCAAGGATACACTCAAGAAGAGGGTATTGACTATGAAGAGGTGTTTGCCCCAGTTGCAAGAATAGAAGCAATTAGGCTTTTTCAAGTCTATGCATCCTTTATGGGCTTCACAGTCTATCAAATGGATGTAAAAATTGCTTTTCTATATGGGCAAATTAATGAGGAGGTATATGTTTCACAACCTCCAGGCTTTGAAGACCCTGAACATCCAGACAAAGTATACAGGGTAGTTAAAGCATTGTATGGATTGCATCAGGCACCAAGGAAGTGGTATGAAACCCTAGCAACTTATCTTTTGGACAATGGGTTTCACAGAGGAAGAATTGATCAAACTTTGTTCATCAAGAAAGACAAAAATGATATCTTGCTGGTTCAAGTGTATGTTGATGATATTATTTTTGGCTCAACAAAGCCAGAGATGTGCAGAGATTTTGAGAAGCTTATGAAGGATGAGTTCAAGATGAGTTCTATGGGTGAACTCACATTCTTTTTGGGACTTCAAGTACAACAAAGGCCAGATGGAATCTTCATTAATCAAGATAAATATGTGGCTGAGATACTTAGGAAGTTCAAGTTCACTGATGCAAAGTCCTCAAGCTCACCTGCAGACAGGGGTACACATCTGCTTCTAAAAGAAAATAGTGGAGAAGCAGTTGATGTACATATGTACAGATCTATGATTGGTTCTTTGATGTATCTCACTTCATCAAGGCCAGACATTATGTTTGCAGTTTGTGCTTGTGCAAGGTTTCAGGTCACTTCCAAAGAATCACACTTGACTGCAGTGAAGAAGATTTTTAAATATCTTAAAGCATATCCTCATTTGGGATTATGGTACCCTAGAGAATCTCTTATGGAGTTGGTTACCTACTCAGATAGTGATTATGCTGGAGCTAGTTTGGACAGAAAATCTACAACAGGTGGATGCCAATTTCTTGGGTGTAGATTGGTGTCCTGGCAGTGCAAGAAACAAACAATGGTGGCTACTTCATCAACTGAGGCAGAGTATGTAGCTACTGCAAGTTGCTGTGCTCAAGTTCTATGGCTTCAAAATCAACTTTTGGACTATGGGTACAATTTCATGAATACCATCATTTATATTGACAATAGTAGTACCATTTGCATAATTAAGAATCCAGTTCAACACACAAAGACTAAACATATTGAAATTAGACATCATTTTATAAGAGACTGTTATGAGAAAAGGCTAATTCAAGTTGTCAAAATCCATACTGATAACAATTATGCTGATTTATTAACAAAAGGTCTTGATGTGGGTAGATTTCAGTACTTGGTGACAGGTATTGGAATGCTAAATCCATAAAATTTTTGTGTCTAATGGTCTTTGGTATTGAGGCGAGGTTCTTGGTACTAAAATTGTTGTATATGTTTGTATAAGTGTGTATATGTCTTTGCTTGTATTTTGTTTGTCCACTAACTTTTATGCAGAGAATAAGTCAATCAGTGGAAACACAAAGGCAAGCAGTGGTATTTGGTGCTCTCACAGTGGAAACAGATAAACAAACAAGAAACTTTATTCATTTAAATAGTTTCATTATAGGGATGGAGAGTACATCAAGACCATCATCAAAACACAAAAACATAAAACCTAACAACCTAAACCCTACACAAGCTACTCTGCAGGCTTCTTCCCCTTGCCCTTGTAGTTTTGCTTGCTCTTCAATGCACTCTTTCTTTTGTTCTCAAAAGTTGACTGTGTTCTAGGACAAGCAAGCCCAAGAACTTGTGGTGGAGGCCTTGGTAGTCTAGCAGGCATCTCAGGAATGGAAATTTGCTTCATATTGGCCAGAGCTGCTCCCAAAGCCTTATTAAGAGCTCTTGGCAACTCCTTTGCCAAGGAATAAGTCTTATCATCTGAATCATCAGATGAACTGGAGTAGAACTCCAAAGATGGTGCACGAGCAGGTACTGGTGGTGGTGCTGGTGTAGAAGAAGGTTGACCAACAGGGTTAGCAGTTGTCTTCTTTGGTGGCTTCCTTGATGAAGAGGCTGAAGCACAAGGTGGAAAATAGCTTGACCATCCTGTTCCTTCAGAGGATGAATCAGAAGACATGATAAATTCTTCTGAATCAGAAGAATCAGAGGAGATGTACACTATGTTTAGAAGTTTGCTCATTGTGATTTTTAGGATTTTGAGAGAAAAGGTTAATGTGTTTTGATAAAAAGAATGGTGATCCGAGCCCCTTTATATAAGAAAAAGTCATCTAAAAGGTCTCATTAATTGAGATATTTACTTTCACCTATTTAGGTAGGTTGAAAAGTAAATAAAGATATTATCGAGTTGACTTTTAGAAGATATTTGTGAACAGGGGTTTGGTTAAAAAGTAACTTTGGTTAGTACTAAGTTTGGTTATATACTTTCCATATTTTAAGCTAACACTTGCAGGTAGATAACCAAGTACTTTATTGGGAGATGATCATAAAAGGTGTATAACTGAGATACACAACAAATGGTTATTGATTCACCATGTCTAACACACATAAGAATCAACTAGTCCAGAGCAAACGGCTACTGGTAAAGACTTCTCAAATCCGTTTAGGGTTGATAGTTTACCAAAAACTATATGGTTATCAACTCACCATATTCTTTATGATTAAGAGTTGGCTAGTCCATAGCAAACGGCTAATGGTAAAGACATAACAAATCCGTTGACAGCTGGTAGTTTGCTAAAAACTATAAAGAGAGCAGTCAAATTTTCATATGTTTATTTTTACCACTGCTCTTGAAAATCTTTGTGAAAATTTCCACTGCTAGTTCACAGTTTCCACTGTCAGTGTTATTTTTACCACTGTTGAACTAGCCGTTACAACTGTTGTGTCAGTAACTAATCTTTTTACTAGCCGTTGGGGAATAACTGCTTTCCATATTAATAGGGTAAAATTTTTAGAAGATTATCTACTTTCCTATACATAATTTATCCTTCTAACATAAATCTTTTCCTTAGATAATCTTTCTTGCGCAATAATTCTCAAACCCTAGCAGTATATATTCTATTCCCACTTTGGCGAGTTATTCATACAATTCAATACTAGCACAACTGCTTTTCACAAAAGAAACTATGGCTTCAATCACCTTTGCAGATGAGCACAACCAAGTGGCCAATCTGGAAAAGTCAAACGACAAGAGTGGTCCCCTTTTTCACCAGATTGTGGATTTTCTTAACACTACTCATGTGAGGTATGCTTTACTTCTTAATCCCACAATCTATATCTCTCAAATCAAGCAGTTTTGGAACTCTGTACAGTCCATAACCTTTGAGAATAGAGATAAACATGAATCTGTGGATACTCTTAGAGCCACAGTGGATGGGGTAACTATTGATGATACTGAGTCATCCTTGAGGAGAATTCTCCAATTGGATGATCTCAATGGTATCATCACATAACCTATGCCAGAAATTTGGGAAAGTCTCTCTTCCATGGGGTACAATACCACTGACAAAAGGGCTACTTTCAAAAAGAGTGGTTTTTGTCCTCATTGGAGATTTTTAATTCATACTCTATTACATTGCCTTAGTCCTAAGAAAACATCTTATGAACAGTTCAGTTCACCAATGGCTTACCCTTTGGTTTGTCTAGCTAAAGATAGGATTTTTAATTGGTCTAAATATATTTTTACAAGTATGCAGGGCAATGTAAAGAGTTCAACAAAATTTTTGATGTATCCAAGGTTTGTGCAAGCAGTGTTAAATGAATTTCAACTGCAACCCCATAAAAGAGTTTACAAAATCCGTTGCCTTAAGCCCAAAGTTTTTCAAAATATGGATAAAGTTGGCAATTGGGTTTTGACACCACTTTTTCCTCAAATGCTTGCAAAGATTGCACAGGTACAAGGTGCAGATGCAACAATCCCAGTTGTATCTCATAACACACCTATACTAACTGTTCCATCTATTGATTACACTCCACCAGTTACTCATACCTATGAGAGGAGGCAAAAACAGCCATCTCCTCTCATCCCAACACAACATGTTCCTGAACCTTTTGGTGTTGGAACAAGCAGTGGTGGTTCAAGGTTTCATTCTAGCCCTGCTAGGGTGGATTCTGAACCAATGCACCATGATTCACCTCTCCCAACAGGTAACACAGTTGGACGTGTTGAGGGCAGTGAGCAACCAATGGAATTGATGGCATTATGTACCAAATTAACTAAGCAGGTTGAATCTCTGGAGAAAGACTTGGCACAAGTAAAGGAGCAACATGCCAAGGATGTTACAGCTTTAAACCAAGAGATTCAGGCCTTAAAGGATGAAGTACAGGGGTTACAGCAAAAGAAAAGGACTGCAAAGTTTATGGTATCTTCTTCATCCTCTCCCAGTGAAGATTTCTTTGAAGATTTTGGGAATTCTCCCAAACAGGGGAGGAAAACAGATGCTGAAACCAAGGGGAGGAGAATTGATTTCAGAGAAGAAGATGATTTTGATGCTAATGTTGATTTTGGAGTTAAAGATTTGGCATTTGAGTAAATGGACGATACTGAAGAGCATGAAATTCCTCTACAGCATCAACTTGATACAGAACAACCAGGGCAAAAAGATTTCACTGCTGCAACAAATATTTCCCCTGCTGATTCAATTCCCACTGAAGTTCACATTACCACTGCAGAGCAAATGGTTCCCACTGCTAGTCAGACCATTACCACTGCAGAGGAAGAAATTGAGAAGATAAGAAAAGAAAATGGTAAAGCAGTACTGCAGAGTGAAGAGCAACCAAAAAGGAAAGTTAAAAGAAGAGTACAAGCTCAAGTTGATCATGATGCTGAAGTTGCCAGAAAGATTAGAGAAGATGAAGTTACAGACTTCATGGAGGCTAAAAGATTGGACAGATTGGAAACCACTGCTCCTATAGATGTAAATCCAATTTCCACTATTCCACCTACAATTCTGAGAGAGAAGACTCCAGATTTTACATATGTACCTACAGCTGATGAATTTGAATTCTTGGTTAAGCATGATCCAGTAATCAAGAGGATAGCAATTGACCTTATTGCAGATATGACTTTAACTGAGGAACAAAGAATTGCTCAGTTGAAAGATTTTATTGAGATGAAGAACAGACAAGCACTTCAAGAAGCAATTGGTTCAGTCAGAAAGGGTCAAAAGAAACCAAGACAACCAACTAAGGCACAAGTTATTTCATGGATGAAGATTTACTGTTGTAATGTTGGTGGTTGGAAAATGCATCAATTCAAAGGGATGACCCATGATCAGGTTGAAGGTGTCTACTACAGAATTAAAAGGCAAAATCTTGACTTTATTCCTATGAACTCTGAAGAAGAAGAAAGAAGATTTCCTCACCTGAAGAGAAAGGCTAAAGATACAGAACCTCAGACTCAAAAGAAAACAAGATTTGTTGAACAACAAAAGGTTCAGTCTGAGAAATTCATAGAAGAGCAGCTAACTGATATGATCTTGATAGAAGAAGAAGATTTTTATCCAGACCCACTGCAAGTCAGACATCCTATCATTGATTGGGAAGTTTACACTGCTAGCAACTTTGCTTCAACATGAAAAATTACAAGGCTAGGTGGTGAAACTTCTTCATTCATTCATTTTGAAGAACTTATCAAAGCATGTGACAGAGATGATCTTGATGCACTGTGGAGATTGGTTCAAGAAAGGTTTGATGCTGGTAGTCTTAAAGATGTGAAGGAAATGCAGTTATGGGTTGATCTAAGAAGGCTCTATGAACCAAACATGAATGACAACTTTTGGAAGTTTGAAGCTATAGGTATGGAAACTACATGGACTTATTATGACTCATGTGAAGTTCATCATGTTTCTACAAAAGCTGGAGTGGATGCTTTTATGTTTGCTAAGAAAGAATATCCACTTAGAGCTAGAACTCTTACTTTAATGTTGTCAACACAAATAAGAGTTCATGAAGATACTGAAAAGGTAAGAGCATTGATAAAAAGGATTCAAGAACAATGTTCAAGAGCTATTCAAGCGTTAAGAAGAAAGTGAAGTGTTTGGAAGAATTCCCAATTCCTAAGAGATGATGCAGATTGAAGAAACTTATTGATTTGCAAGGAAATCATAAGTTTAGGGGAGGATTGTTGGGAATAAAGCTAACAGTTACCGCTGATAAGCTTGTGGAAGACACTGCTGAAGAATACACTAGCAGTGGAAACACATTACCACTGCTAGTACATATTATTACCACTGCTGTTAGGATAACTGTTATGTACTCGAATATAGAAAAGATCTTTATGTATATTCTATACTATTAGTTTTATCTTTATCTTGTAAAGGACTCCTTGTGCTATAAAAGGAGATCCTAGGTCATTGATATAGGGACGTACCAACATCAGAAAGCTTCAAGGTGTAACCCTAGTGATAGCTAAGATCACTCGTATTATTATTAATAATATTGAAGCTTTGGTGTTAAACTTACAACTGTTCTCACTTGCATTACATCATACAATAAACATTCTAAGTATTGTTAAGTATATTCCGCGTGCTTAATAATATAACTCAAAGTATCACTCTAACACAAGGCGTGTGTTTAGATCCTACACTTTCAAAACCAAATATATAATATTCAAGTGAATATTAATACCGGATTTTGTATTTTTTAAGCCCATAATAAAACAATAGACATCATATAATCAAATTTCTCAAAACGCTAATATTATATTTTCCTCAATTATCTCCTCTCATGATCATGATCGTTACATTGAAACCCTAACCCTAATGCTATGCAAGCAGGATAACTATAAAAGGTATTCCATTCTATTGACAATGTTAATGACATAATTAATATTGGTTTTTCATGCATTGACAATGTTTTTATTTGGCAGGAACTAAATTACAGTCGTACACTCAGGTAATGATTCTGATATTATGCTAGAGTTGTTTAACGTTAATGTATTATATGTATATGAATGTTGATTGGCTGTGTTTGCTCACCATGATATGGTTATTGTGATATTGTGTTAGAGTTGGATGATTATGTGTTTGTTGTTTATGATTATGTTTCTGTTTGGTTTAGGTGTAGTGTATGTTTTTGATGTTTTGTTTTGTATTCTCTTTGGCCCTATATCCTAATCATCTTGGTTATATAGTGGATGACTGTGTATGTATAGCTAATTTACCTATATTTCAGATAGAGAAACCAATATCTTTCTTAGGGCTGGACAGATGGCCGAATTACATGCAAAGAGAGCTAAAGTTAACAGCAGCAAGAAGAATTCAAAGACAGATCAGAACATATCTCACACTTAAAGATTTTATTATCCTTAAAAAGGCCACAATCAATATGCAAAAGAACTGGAGAGGTAACATTATTTTATACCAAACTACTGATACAGAAATTCTTTATATGAAGTTCATTGATTCCATTCATCCAATATCCAATGGCTCATCAAAATCTCTTCGATCGATTCAACAGTGTGGATTGAATTGGTGGTCCGCAACCTAAAAGTGCAGGTGTGTAGCTATTGGTTATTTAATGATTGCTATCTTTTTATCTTTATAAAAGAACCTAAAGCGACTTCATAACTGAAAAGCTTGCGTGTTCAAGCTGTTTGGATTTACTATTTTGTACCGGATAAAAGTGGTGTAGACTTGAATGAAACTGGTGGAATGGTAGAAGATGTGGTGATGCTTCTGTAAATGTCCTACGAAAAGCATGGTAGCAAGATGGTGATCGGATATGTCCGAATAGTAAGTTTGTGATATGGCATTGGTGAGCAGCTTATTCTGGCTAAAATTGAAAGATTGTTGGTTATATTTTCACGTCTGTTAGTTATTTATCATGTTTAATGTTTTGGTCATAATCATTTACTGTTGTATGCGAGACTGGAGAATCAGGTGGTTGCGCTGGTGGTGGTGGGATACAAGCCGTTGTGTCCCTGATTCAGCTGATGGCCAGGGTGGTATTTTATCAACTGTAACTCCTGAAAAAGGATGCAATCGATGCGTGACACTTACAAAAAGGTCACCAGTTGCTGGTGCAAGGTTCTGTGTATTTGCTTTATCAGAAAGGGCATCTCCATAGTTCCTCAATAAACTATCCAAAATTCTCATCAATTTGGCACTCTCACCTGCCAATTTGGTTATAGATCATATTGATGGCATACTTATGGCTGCGACCAACATTTGCAACAATCTATCTGCTGAAACCAAATTTAAAGCTGCCCTTAAGGATGAGTTGACTACTAAAAAACTAAGAGATTTGATGTGGTTATAACATCTCCTTTGTTAAGGTAATATTGGACTGTTTTATTGCATATTGTATTTATATTAGTTTTATTTTGTATCATGTATATCTTATAAGTAAAAAAATAATTGATTTGCATGTTGGATCGTATTTTATTTTGGACTATGCAAACATCAGTTAGAGTGTTTGGTGGGGATGGCAACACAGATAATAATGGATCGCTACCGCTTTTGTTAACAAATGCAGGAAACAGTGGTCGATCTGCAATTTCAAGCCTTAGTTGTCCACCTACTGTTGCGATAGAACTCTGTTGAGAAAATTTGGTATGTGTGTATATAACATAAGAACAAGTTTGTTTAGAACATAAGAACATTTGGTATGTGGTTTAATGAAATTGTGACAAGGCCTTTTGTTGATCCCAGTTGAGCAAACGATCTAGTATAGAAGCTGACTTGAATAGAAACTTATATAATACGCGGAATATATTATATAACTTAAGATGAACACAAGAACAATGAATATCACACTAAACACTTCAATATATTAATTATACGAGCACTCTTACAATTCTAGGGTTTAACAACCTTGAAGTGAATTCGACTTTTCTAATACACGTACATTCTCTAACTCTAGGGATCTCCTTTTATAGACAAGAAACCCTACACGGTTTACAAAGACTTCTTACACACACAAACGATATTCTAAACCTATAGAATATTTAATACAATCATTAACATAAATACATGACTCAATACTATAATTAACTCTGAGCAGCAGAGTTCTTCAATATGAGCAGCAGAGTCACAATTCCAGCAGCAGAGTTAGTCAGCAGCAGATTTATATTATTAGAAGCAGAATTACTTAAAACCCAACAATCCTCCCCTAAACTTGATATTTACCTCCTAAATCATCAAGTTTCTTATAAGCACGAATAACCACCAAGAGGATGCTTCCAAACACTTACCCCTTAACTTCACCACTATCAACAAGTATCTTCTCATATTTAGTGACTAAGTTATAAGCCTGTTCATCAAACTCATACTGCAAATGAAGCATCTTAGGCTTCAAAATCTGGAAAATGATTGCTGTGTGATTTTTAAGCACTGGATAATTCTTCTCAGCAAGCATAAAGATGACTGTCCCTCCAACAGTTAAAGAATGAACACCACAAGACTGATACAAATACCATTTTTGAACATTTCCAGACTTGAGTTCTTTCCATTCAAAATCACCATCATTAGGTTCAAACATAAGCTTTAACCTGTAATAGTTTATCAATTGATTTCCATCTTCTGGTCTTGCTGCTCCATACTTCTCTTTATAAAGCCTCCAGAGATCACATACATCACTTCTATCCATATGGTACATCATGTGCTCAAATGATAGAAAGTAAGTCCATGTACCATTAGTTCTTTCAAAAGCCCACATAATTCTTTTCTTGCTTTCATAATCTCTAAGTCCCACTATGTATGATACAATTGGATGTTTAACATCTAGAGGTGTAGGATTTAAGAGATCTGGTTCTTTGTGTGGTGAAAGAAAAGTAAGAGTCATCACTCTTTGCCTGTCAGCCTCATCTCCAGTACTTTCTCCCTTATTCAGTCCAGAACCACCAGCACCATCAACCTTTCTCTTTTTCCTTGCAAATGTTTTCTGAATAGTTCCTCTCTTCTTGCTTTCATCAAAGAGAACAGATTTGATGTTAGATGTATTCTTCTCTTGTTCTGCATCATTAGGCTTATCAGCACTCTCAACCTCTTTAATCTTCTTAGGCTCACCAGTAGATTTATCACCTCTGAGTTTTCTGTTCATTTCAGCTATAATCTCTTCATCTTCTTTAGAACCTATAGCAATGATCCTATCACACTCAGTTCTGGCATGGTGATACATTTCATCAATTTGAGAGTCAGTCTTTTCCCTTAGAACAGACATTTTAAATTTCTTAACTTTGTTAAGATATTTCTCCTTATTTCTTCTTTGCTGTAAATTAGGTTTTGGCCCTTTGAGAATCTTTTTCTTCTTTCTAGCAGCAGCAACTTCCTTCCTTTTCTTATAAGTAACAGTGTTTAACCAAGCTTTGACATCAAAAGTAGGAACTTCTTGCTCCTCAATCTTCACTAGCTTGCTAAACTCAATGTCAACCTCAGTATTAATCAAAACATCCTCCCATGCTTCATAAGCTTTAAGATCATTTGCAACTTTTTCAGCTTGAAGTCTTTCTGCTTCCTCAAGCTCTAAGTATTGTTGTTGTTGAAGTTTTAAAGCTTCTCCTCTATCAAGTTTCTCAAGCATATCCTTAGGCCAAAATTCAGGTGAAATATGAGAATAATCCACTTCTTCATCACTTGAATCAACTTCAGGTTTCTCTTCCATCTTTCCTTTACCTTTGTCAGAACTTGAAGCAATAGACTTAGCTTTCTTGATAGGAGCAGAAGGTTCTCTGATAGACACCCCCTTTGTTGGTAACTTAGAAACATGAATAGGTTGAGTGAATGATGTTGGTTGTGTTGTAGGGATCTCTGTAGGTGGTTGTGGTTGTGATTGTTGTTGTTGGTCTGTTGTCTTTGCTAATTCAATCATTGCCTCAGCAGCAGCTTTGTCACTAGAGCCAATAGCAGATCCTTGTGCATCTGCAGAGTCATCTTTTGGTTTAGCAGTAGAATCAACAATATTATCTTTATTAGCAGCAGAGTGTTCATCAACATGTTCATGAGCAGCAGAGTTCCCAGTAATAGTTTGTTCATTTACTACACTCTGATCAACAACACTAGGAGCAGCAGTTTTTGGAGCAGCAGAGTTACCAGCAGCAGATTGAATCACAGTATCTCCAAAAGCCTTTAAAGCCCCACTCATCAACTCTGTAGCCTTCACAAGTTGTTCAGGTTCCAAGTTTTTGAGTTTATCCACTACTAACTCTGAAGTTTCCACAATTTTCTCCAATACAACCTCATGCCCTTCTTTGTCAGCAACCACATAATTTGCAACATTTTCACCATCACCACCACTATCAATCTCCATATCATCACCCAATACTAGACCATCATCAGCAACATTTTCTTCCTGAATTTTATCCTCCCCTGTTTTCTCCAAATCATTCCTCCCCTGTTTGGAAGCATCCACTTCCATATCAGTAGGTAGAGAAGAGGATCCTATGTGCTTTGAAGGTCCCACTTTCTTAAATAGCTTGAAGGTTGAAGATCTTGATTTCTTCAATTTCAACAGCAGCTTCATCTGTTTCTGCATCTTAGTGATTAGCTTGGCTTGTGCAAAAACAGTAACCTCCAACTTGGTGCATCTGGTTTCCAAAGTGGTACATTTTTCCATCAATTCATTAAATTGTTTCAGTCTAGTCTCATCACTTCGACCTGTATTACCTGGTCCGAGAGGTGAATCATGGACATTGTCATTTTGTACAGTATCATCCATCAATTCCTTAGTCACTGATCTGTCCTTATCACTTCGGGATGTGTGACCTTCCCTGAGAGGTGAATCATTGGACTTTTGCTCAGTATCAAACCTAGTTTGATCACCTGAACCCCCTATATTTTCCATTTGGCTAGGGTTTCCATCACTGGATTCAGGTTCAGAAGAACCTTTATCACTAGATGTTGCCTTGGATTGGGTCTTATTGATGTTAACACTGTCCTGCTCTGCTTCTAAGCTAGTAGCAGTAGTGTCAGCCCTTTCCAATCTGCCTTCTCCATCACCTAAGACAGTCTCATGTTGTTTTTCCATCCTGACACTAGCCTGAGAATGCTCAGTGCCCTTTGAGGTTGTCCTATGTGTTTGGGTCTTTTCAGTGTTAGGGGATGAAACCTCATTTGAATCTTCAAAAGTGGATGTGTGTTGGGATTCAGTGGGGTTTTCTGATCCTTCATCCTGATTGTTTTGCACAAGTTCCACCATATAAGGTAAAAGTGGTGTAACTTTGCCAGAAAAACCTTTTCCATCTTTAAGTAAAAATGCAAACATTTTAGGCACCAAAGGTACAGCCTCATAGATAGCCCTATGTGTTCTGACCTTTTTGATTTTGTTTTCAACAATCAATTGAATGAATCTAGGATAAAGTAAATAAGTTCCCCCCTCCCTCAGTGATTTAAACATACCCTCTAAAATCAAGTTTGAAAAATTGAAAGGGTTTCCTTTGCACAGACACACCATAGCAGAAGCTATGGGTGCACTGAACTCATTCCACCCAGAGGTTTTAGAACTCAAACAGTGTAAGAGAGTATGAACCAAAAATTTATAATGAGAACAGAGAAGACCTTTTTGAAATTTTAAACCATTGTTTTTCCTCTCATATCCCAAAGTTTGTAACCCAGCAAACAGATCAGCTTTCACCAGAACCTTAGGAGCACCCTCATCATCAAAAAGAAGAGTATCCCTAATAATGGATTCACTCACAAACACCTTTTGATCATCCACCATAGCAACAATATAATTCTCACCCTTGTGAGTCTTGATCTTAGCAGTCACCCAAAATTGTTTGATATAGGATTGGTAGATTGTTGGGTTGACTGATAAGGCATACTTAATTGAACTAGCATTAAGAAAATTCACCATCTCTGTGAACTCATTTGGTACTGAGTTTGCATCAAGAAGTGCAATATTGTTGTGTTCACTAGCCCAAGTGCGTGTAATCTCCATGAGCGATAGGTTTGTGAATTTGGGGATTTGTGATTGTGGTTGTAATGGAATGGTTATGAACGGTTATATTGCAATTAGGAGCGTATAAAAACTGATTGTGAGAATCAATTAGGTTTTTAACTTGATTTGGTAAGTTACATAACCGCCCTTCCACTTTTAAACCGAGCAGCAGAACCCTAAGTAGCAGCACCAACAGCAGCAGAGTTAAATAACTAGCAGCAGAGTGGATTTGGCTAGCAGCAGAGTTGACTATATCTGGAAACTCCTTGGTCAAAAGTCAAACTTTCCACAATATTAACCACAATTAATGCTAATCACCCACTACGCATTAATTTTTCCCCAATTTTGATTCTTTATAAAAGGAAAAACCGATCACTTCCAATTATAAACCAAATCAAACCCTTAATATCAAATCACACAATCCTTTTCATCAAAAACTCAATCTCATCCAAAATTTCTCATGGCACCAAAAAGAGAAATTATCAACATCTCATCAGACTCTTCTGATTCATCCGACTCAGAGTTTGACTCACCAAACAACATCATGCCAATGCCACCATACTTGCCACCATATCGTCCTCCCCGTAGATTACTCAGAACCAAGGAACAAGCTCGAAAGTTTAAACATGACATCAACGCTGCCTATCTTCCATGGCATAGGGACTACAGAGCACCTACCAGACAAAGAGGTGAAGGTACTTCAAGGGGTGAGGGACCATCTAGGGTTCCTCATGAAAAAGACACGGCTAATCTTGCAGAGAAGCTTCCCAATGCTCTTACTCAGGCCCTGCAAGCAGCTTTGTCAAAGATGCCTCCTTTGCCTGTTGTGCCTGTTCCTGAGTCCTCCAAATCAACAAGAAAGCCTCCCCTTAAGGTTGTGTTAGGGCTTGCTGCTCCAAGGTTGTGGGATGAGAAAATGCAAGCCAGGGGAGTGCACAAGAAGATGCCAGATCCCAAGGACAAAGGAAAAGGACCCATGAAGTAGTCTTCTTAGTAGAAATCATGTGATGTAGATCCTTTTGTGTTTTGAATGAACTTTTCTTTGTAATCTGCATCTTTTATCCATGGAATAAACTTGACTTTTATGTTTAATTACTTTCTTGTACATTCAGCAAATATATCCATGTTAACCTTAACCTGCAAAAGATTAGTCCAACAACACAAAACAAACAAGTCCAATATTGCAAAATCTAACTCAGCAGCAGAGTAACCACTAGCAGCAGAGTAGACTTTAGCAGCAGATTCACACAGGGCAATATACAACAAACTTATTTAGAACAATAACAGTACAAATCCTTTTACAAAACTTAACAAGAACACATAGAGATAAGTTTTTCTAAAGATTGATCATACCAATACTTGCAATTAAATACTGAAACCTACCCACATCAAAATGTTTAGTAAGTAGATCTGCAACATTTTTATCAGTATGAACTTTAACAATTTGAATCAACTTCTTTTCATAGCAATCTCTAATAAAATGATGTCTTATCTCAATATGTTTTGTTTTAGAGTGAAAAACAGGATTTTTAACTATGCACAAAGTACTGTTATTGTCTATATGTATTTTGGTGTTCAAAAAGTTGTACCCATAGTCCAGCAATTGATTTTGCATCCAAAGCACTTGACCACAGCAACTAGAAGCAGCTACATATTCAGCTTCTGTTGAAGAGTTTGCCACCACAGTTTGTTTCTTGCATTGCCATGACACCAGCCTATTTCCAAGATATTGACATCCTCCTGTTGTGGATTTTCTATCCAAGCAACACCCAGCATAATCACTGTCAGAGTAAGCCTCTAACTCAAAAGGTGAATTCTTAGGATACCAAAGCCCCAATTTTGGTTGATGCTTTAAGTATCTAAAGATTCTCTTGACTGCATTTAGATGTGATTCTTTAGGAGTAACTTGAAATCTTGCACATGCACAAACAGAGAACATAATATCTGGTCTTGATGCTGTAAGATACATCAATGAACCAATCATTGATCTGTACACATGAACATCCACATCTCTGCCTTCTTCATCTTTAAGCAATGGTTTGTCTTTCTCCATAGTAGTCTTTGCAGGCTTGGCATCTGTGAATCCAAACTTCTTTAAAATATCAGCCACATATTTCTCTTGGTGAATAAATATGCCATCTTCCTTTTGTTTCACTTGTAATCCCAAAAAGAAAGTAAGTTCTCCCATAGAACTCATAGAAAACTTGTCTTTCATTATCTTCTCAAACTCCTCACACATAGCCTTGCTTGTAGAACCAAAAATGATGTCATCAACATAGACTTGAACTAGCAGAATATCATCTTTAGTCTTTTTAATGAACAAAGTTTTATCAATCCTACCCTTAGTGTAACCACATTCTAAAAGATAGGTGGACAACTTTTCATACCATGCCCTGGGAGCTTGATGCAAACCATACAGTGCTTTATCAACTCTATATACTCTGTCAGGGAAATTTGGATCTTCAAAACCAGGTGGTTGTGAAACATAAACCTCCTCTTTGATTTCCCCATACAGAAAAGCACCTTTCACATCCATTTGATACACTACAAAATCTTTATATGAAGCAAATGCCAAAAACAGTCTAATGGCCTCAATCCTTGCCACAGGTGCATATACTTCATCATAATCAATGCCTTCTTGTTGTGTGTATCCTTGAGCAACTAATCTTGCTTTGTTTCTTACCACAATGCCTCTTTCATCTCTTTTGCATCTGAAAACCCATTTTGTTCCAATAGCCCTCTTTCCATTAGGTAGATCAACCAAGGTCCAAACTTCTTGTAATCTGAATTGTAGAAGTTCCTCCTGCATAGCTTCCAACCAACTTGATTCTTGTAAGGCTTTATATACATTCTTGGGTTCTATTTGTGATAGAAAACAAGCAAAAAGGCAATTTTGCAGATCTTTATGACTATTTCTTTGATGTAGAGATCTAGCAAAGAAACCTTTGTGTAGCATTTCCTTAGTCACCCTCCTTGTTTGAACACTAGATGATGGATCACCCAATATATTCTCCTTTGGATGATTTATGTGAACTCTTGTTGTCTTTGTAGGACTGACAGGAATATTGAGTTCCAAGTTGTTGAAGTCAGTCTGAGCACCAAAAATTTCACCTTCAAGAGCTTCATCATCTGTATCTTCATAGATTTCTGTCAATCCAGGCATCTCTGGATCATCTTTAGTGTGTTCATCAACCAAGGATATGCCTTGTGTGCCCATTGAAGGAAACTTAAGTATCTCTGGAGAAGCACTTTGCTCAGCAGCAGAGTTGCCTGCAGTTATAGCAACAGAGTTGTCTGCAGCTTTAGCAGCAGAGTTGTCTGCAGCTTTAGCAGCAGAATCAGATAAACTGCTGCTGGGAGCAGTTTCCTTGTTGACACTTTTATCAATCACATGAGCTTCACTAGATGATTGCATATAACCCCCTCCATCTCCTTTGGGAGAAGGATCATCTTGTGAGCTGGGAGTCTCCTGAGTGTGAGTAGAAGTAGAACCAATCTTCCATTTATTAACCAGAACAAACTCCTCTTGAGGTGTGGACTTCTTTGCATCTTTAGCTGCAGAAACATTTTCTTTTGTACCTGCATCATGGTTAGTATCTACACCTGCAATCACTGGCTCATAATTCATGGTTTTGGTCAGCATATCAATATTAAACAACCACTCAGGTTCTGTCTTTGCAGTATTAGGTTTATTCTCATCAAACTTAATATGCAAATTCTCCTCTACAAATCTAGTTCTCTTGTTGAACACCCTGAAAGCTTTACTATTTATAGAGTACCCAACAAAGTAACCTTCATCAGCCTTCTCATCAAACTTGCCTAACTGGTCTTTGGTATTTAAGATGGTAATAGGACACCCAAATGGTCTAAAGAAAGCTATCATTGGCTTTTTACCATGGAATAGTTCATAAGGGGTCTTATTGTGAGGCTTAACTACCTTACTCCTATTTTGAACAAAGCAGGCAGTGTTCACTGCTTCAGCCCAAAAAGGTATAGGTAACTTAGAATCTGACAACATAGTCCTAGCAGCCTCAATCAATGTCCTATTTCTCCTCTCTGCAACACCATTTTGTTGAGGAGTTCTAGCAACACTGTATTGTCTTAAAATACCCTTACCCACACAGAACTGATTCATTGCATAATTCTTAAATTCAGTTCCATTATCACATCTGATTATCTTAACTTTATGATTAACTAGGTTTTCTATTCTAGTGATGAATTCTTTAAGAATCTCAGTGGTTTCATCCTTAGAAGCTAGAAAGAATACCCATGTAAACCTGCTAAAATCATCTGTGACAACAAGGCAATATTGCTTCCTATTCAGACTATTCACATAAACTGGTCCAAATAAATCCATATGAAGCAAATGTAAAGGCTTTGAAATGGTATTAACAACTTTGGACTTAAAAGATACTCTGTGTTGTTTACCCTTTTGACAGGCAACACAGGTTTCATGATTTTCAAAAACTTTAGAAGGTAATCCTCTTACAAGATTTCCCTTGACCAATTTGTTTATAGTTTTGAAATTCAAATGTCCAAGTCTCCTGTGCCATAGTTTAGATTCATCAAAAGTGGCCTTTGCAAGTAGACAAGTTAAAGCTCTTTTGGGAACTATGTTCTTTATATGATCACTGTATATGTTATCAGATCTAGGAACTTTGAGTAGCACAAATTTGTCATCTGGCAACTTAAAGTCTGGAGAAAGGATAAGACATTCAGTATCAGTAAAAAGAACAAAATTCCTTTTGTCACAAATTTGTGACACACTAAAGAGATTGAACTTTAGTCCATCCACAAGGAGCACCTTCTCAAAATCCAAACTACCTGTTCTGATAGTACCAGTACCTATGATCTTTCCTCCATTGACATCATTTCCAAAGGCAACACTTCCACCATTTTCAATTAGCTCAAAATCCTCAAGTTGGGAAATGTCTCCTGTCATATGTCCAGAGCAACCACTATCAATAATTCCTTTGTCTTTTAGCTCATCCTGTAGATTGCCCTGCACATGAAAAGTAGAGAAATCAGTTTCTCTTTTTGACCCAAGCCATCACTGGCTTGGATCTGCCCTGTGCATCAACATAATTATACTTAGTGAGGTTCATTGATGCACTGCTGGTATTGGGAACTTTAGATAAAGCATTAGATTTTGGTTTCCAAGTCCAGCAAGCTGAGGCCTTAACAGCATAAAAGTGGTTTCCAACAACTGTATCTGTTATAGATTTTGAAATAGCAGTAGAGCTCTTTGCCTTGGCAGCAGAGTCAGCTTTTGTAACAGCAGCAGAGTCTTTTGCCTTAGCAGCAGATTTTACTGCTCTTTGAGAATTAGGACCAGTTGTTTTATTATGAAAAGGCCTGTTTGGTTGAGCAGTTATAATTGATCTAGTAACACCAGATCTCAATAACACTGCTCTTGGAACCATTTGTCTTTTGGAAGGAGAGTGAGTCCTTTTTGAAAAGTTTTGATGATTCACTCTTGTATATTGGTTCCAAACAGGTTTTTGGTAAACTTTACAGTCTGCAATTAAATGCTCAAAACTACCACAATTATAACATGCCTTCTTTTGTAATTGAAAGTCATTACCTAATTTATGTGAAACTAGGTTATTGAAATTCCTTTGATTACCCCTAGGCTTGTTAGTAAACCTCTCCATGTGATGTCTAGGTACTTCATTATATTCAACCACTTTTCTAGACATATTATGACCTAGCACAGGTTTCAGAAACCTATCCTGTTTAACTCTAGCCATATTAACTTTAGGAATTTTTTCCTTTTTAACATTTTGTGTTGGCTCAGTCTGTTCATCCTCACTATCTGAAACCCAATCTTCAATGATGGGTGCATCAGACCACTTATTTTCAACCCTAGTTGTTTGAATAGACACATTACTGATTTCTTCACTAGGTTTGATCTCTTCTGGTTTACTCATGAAGGATAGCTCCTTTCCTGGTGGTGCAAAAGCACTTTTCATTGGAGGAGCTACTTCAGTATACCCTATGCCACTACCTCTTCTCATTGATTGACACAGAATAGTATTATCTAT
>LBNU01022293.1:7345-34853 GCA_014162995.1 Artemisia annua | reverse complement strand
TTTGTGCCGCGTCTGCCTTTCAGGAGATCCATACCATTCAATCTTCTAACATAACAAGTGTGTTTTCTAAAGGCAACTTCTAGATCTGAGTCACAAAATTGACCTACGAAGAATAGATTGTACCCAAGACCTTCTACATAATATACCCGAGAGATAACGCTGTCACCAACCGCATAATCTCCATAACCCATTATTGCACCAAAATGATCATTCCCGAATCTAACAGTCCTGATAAACTTTTTCACAAAATTTCTGACCCGCGAGCGATCCCCCGTCATATGTCTTGAGCAGCCTGAGTCCAAATACCACAGGGCGATTTGTACGACCTGCATTTGAAATCAGACAGATATGGATATCGGACAAACTTGGATCCCCAACCATAAGTGGGGTCCGATTGGTTAGCACATGCAACAGAATAGGAAGAATTAATAGTGTCCTTAGTCATAACATGACATGCTGGGGAACTAGACTTATGGTTAGCGCATTGGGTTCCTATAGGAAAAGTTCTACCAGATTTCTTCCAAATCCTAATGTTGGGAAACTTAGGATTAGACTGTTTGGCAAAGGGGCGATGACTTCCTATTGATACTATTCTTCCAGTGGGTCTCCAATGATAGCCAACATTAATAAACTTCCTTCCTGTTGCTTTCCAAACATGTTTTACATGATTATAATAAACAGTATGACAACCAGNTGGTTAGCGCATTGGGTTCCTATAGGAAAAGTTCTACCAGATTTCTTCCAAATCCTAATGTTGGGAAACTTAGGATTAGACTGTTTGGCAAAGGGGCGATGACTTCCTATTGATACTATTCTTCCAGTGGGTCTCCAATGATAGCCAACATTAATAAACTTCCTTCCTGTTGCTTTCCAAACATGTTTTACATGATTATAATAAACAGTATGACAACCAGGGGATACTTTAGAAGCACACAAACATGTCTTAACACACACATCATGATTACCAAAATTTAAATATTTATTACAGATCTCACAACTGGTTTTAGAATTCGAATTAATTACAGTACGCCTAGAGCTAATACTAGAATCAACACGATTCTCAACGTTCAGATCAGTCTTATTGTTACTAATGTGGTCTTCTACTTTCTTTCCTTGAGCACTTTTAGCTGGCGAAGTCCTATCATTCCTTGTATTGCAACTAGGCTTTGACCCGCTAGCATTAGTGACAACCTTTACTCCTGTAGAATTAATGATGGGAACATTAGAACGAGAAACTGCTGTTTGATTTTCTGGTATCTGATGTGTTATGTTTAGGTGATGTAATTGGCACTTTAAAGGCAACATGCTTGTTCTTAACCTTAGAGGAAAAATCATTAGTCTTATCACGCATGCAAACAGCTTTAGGACATGTACCAATGGCATAATCTAAGAGCTCATATGATCTGTTGGTGAGATAATACACATCACGGATGTCAATGTCCGCAGGACTCACCATTCTAACCTCTTCAATAGTTTCGCATAGGATATCTAGGCAATCCTTGAGATACCTAAGGTACTCACTATGAACAAACGCANCTTAACCTTAGAGGAAAAATCATTAGTCTTATCACGCATGCAAACAGCTTTAGGACATGTACCAATGGCATAATCTAAGAGCTCATATGATCTGTTGGTGAGATAATACACATCACGGATGTCAATGTCCGCAGGACTCACCATTCTAACCTCTTCAATAGTTTCGCATAGGATATCTAGGCAATCCTTGAGATACCTAAGGTACTCACTATGAACAAACGCATTATTCCTAAGGGGAAGAGGAATATTAATGGCATCAACATCAGTTCTTTTAGCTTTAGCCGCTTTGGTGAGACTGCAATCACATGCAGTGACTGGCATTTTCCCTTTCACCTGAGTCTTTAGATTCTCATTTTCTTTAAGCAAAGAAGTTATCTTTTCATTGTTTTTATCACGTGTGATCTTCATCGAATCATGTAACTCTTTGTAATGTTGTTTGATTATAGAGTTTTCAGCTTGAAAACAATCATTTTCGTATTTCAAGTCGTTAATGACATTTTGAAGTTGAAGATATTGAGAATCTAACACGGAGGTTTTTGGGTATCAATCGCATCACATTTATTATCAATCACATCACATTTATTCGACTTAAATTGTGCAATTGGAAGCTTCAGTTTCCGAATCGTGTTAGTGTGAGCTTGAATTCTTTCATCCCTTTTGGCTAATTCAAAATATGCATCAAATTCAGGAGTATCCGAAGATGTCTTGGCATTTGAGTTTCTAATTCTTTCTTCTAGATGTTGGTATCTTAATTGCAAGTTAAGATTATCAACCTCTAGTTTTGAAAATTGCTTGACCATGTTATCATGATCATCTTTTTGAATTTTTTCGCGCATTTTTAAATTCTCCCCCTCAAGCTCAACAACACGATTCTGGAAAACATTTAATGTAACAGACATTTCATGAAATTGGGAAGCAGTTAAAGAAGAATCGGTAGCAGTATAAAACACATCTTGAGCAATGCACATAGCAATCAAATTATCATTCATGATGAGAGCATTCTTTCTCGCAATTTCACTATGTTGAAGATCTATTACAGTTTGTTTTCCTTCACGTTCCTGGTTTTTAAACACCTCTTTCATTTCATTGATCTCTAGTTTAAGGGACGTTTCCAAGTATTCAAAATGGTTTTTGATTTGTTTAAAAAACGGAATGACTTCTGTGAGATAGCATTCTTTTGTAACTTCAAAACCCCTTTCCCCCTCAGTAATTCCCGTTGGAGTAATCCTCTTTTTACATGTTTTGTCAAAATCCTCAAACATTTGATACAGTACATACATGCTAATAAGAGTTTTACATTGAGTGGGAAGTGCTATCGGAACTAGGTTCATGGGTGTATTGGGAGGATACACCGTTGGTTTAGCAAACTTAAGGGGAGTGGTAGCCATAAGAAGTTCAGCTTTCATTTTTTCCACATCTAAAGCCCAAAAAATCTGTTCAGGGGTTAACCTAGTTTGGGGCACAAAGACAGTCAATC
Source organism: Artemisia annua (assembly GCA_014162995.1). Lineage (NCBI taxonomy): Eukaryota > Viridiplantae > Streptophyta > Magnoliopsida > Asterales > Asteraceae > Artemisia > Artemisia annua. The sequence goes on along the minus strand of LBNU01022293.1, from coordinate 31,840 downwards.
GGTTCTGCTCATAGTAGTTATGGGGCTTGATATTAACACGATTTGCTATGCACATGGGATCCTTCATCTTATCCTCAAGTCTTTTCCTATTTTCTGTTTCAATTTCAACAATCTCTTCTGTATCACGCACATCAGGGGAATCATGATTGGGCTTAAGCATCACATTATAGTCATATAAGGCAGGTTGAGAGGCACTAACGCTCCTAAGATAATTAGTTTTAGGCACACCTGTATCCTTATCACTATGTTTATCACGAAGCTTAATGTGCTTTTGTATCATTTGAGCAGTTTGAATGGTTTGGCCTTGTGTGTACAATTTGTTTTCAAGCTTGTTCTTTAAGGCCTTTAATTGGGAAAAATCGTTTAGAAGTTTGGCTTCCTTACTTTGAAAATCTAATTTTAGTGTGTTGACACTGTTTTGAATCTCCTGTTTTTGTTTAACAGTTTGATCGATTTGATTTTGCAAAGATTTTATTTCCCCTCTTAACTCTTCTTCCTTTAAATTCCTTTTGGTAATATATGTACACATTTGCCAATTCATTTTCTGTTCACGTTCGGTTAACTCAAATTTTGCACGTTGTTGATACATATTCACCTGATCTTTGAGAATATTAATCCTAGTGGTTAAGGTGTCATCAGGTATAACAGCAGTATATTCATCATATTCACAAGTATCATTATTAACGGAAGAGTCATCACTTGGTAAAGCAGTCTCGACACTTTGTTTCAAGTATTGCTCATATGGGACAACATTACTATTACCCATATCAGCAGAATTTGAATCAATAGTGTCGGTGTGTTTTACTTCGTTATGAGTCCTTTGATTGTGCATCACATCGTCAACATGTGTATCTTCAGATGCTCTACTAGATTCATCAGACTCTTTATTGTTATCCATATGTTGTTGTTTTGAGGAAACATTAGTGTTTTTCAAACCAACATCATCTGGCGTGACAATACTAGTTTGATGAACCTCATCGAGTATCGTTGGAATGGCACTTGTTTCATATGTGTCATATAATTTGAGTACCTCAGAAATGATGGATGATTTGGAAGATCCTGATTGATTTGCCGATGTGACCGCAGATGTAAGCTTGGCCATAAAGATGGTTTGTGCAGTAGGTTCATCATCAACATCAGAATCAAATGCATCACAATCTTCAGCCTGGAAGATGTTTGGGTCATTTAGAGCAAGATCCTGGACTGGTTGATCATCCACATCAGCATCAAAGGAGTTTCCTTCATCACCAGCAAGAAAGAGCAGCTGTTCCTCATCCAATTTAACACCATTCTCTTGTGCTTGCATCAACAGCATCTTATCTTTGAAGTAGTCGGAGTTCTGAGGACGTTTTGGTTCAGTGCAGTTTCTTGCAATATGACCTAGCCCACCACAATTGTAGCACTTGATTTGCCTTCCTTGTCCTTGATTGCCATTTCCCATTCTGTTCTGAGCATTTCCTCGGACATTTTGTCTTCCTTGAACCACAACACGCCCATCTTCCACAACAGCAAGATTACGTGGATTAGATGAGGTTCTGAGTTGATTGTTGGTTTGAGGAAGAGTGCTTCTGAAGTGTTGAACCAGCAGAGAGACTTGATTGGAGAGATTATCAATTCTCTTGTCCATGTAGGAATTTCCCGATTCTTGTGAATTGGTTTTGACACTTGCTGATTGCATTGAGGCTTGACCAAGAGAAGACTGATTCTGTGTTGCTTGAGTAGTGATTGGAGGGTTGATTAAGTCAGCTGAGAATTGGTTGAGTCCTTGAGCACTGGAGATTAGAGCAAGAGGATCATTTGAGGGATGAAACTTCTCTCTTAGCTGACGATCATACATGGCATGTTTCTCATGTTGTTGCAGATAAGCATAGAGTTGCTCATAGTTGGTGTTTCTGAGTCCTTTGTTTAGCTTCACAGCCGTGACAAATCGATCCCATTCTGGTGACATGTTATTGACGAACTTTGAGTTGAGTTGGATGTTGGGCATTGTCATTCTGATCATTCTCATGTCATTCACAAGCTTGTGGAATCTGACATAGTAATCATTGATGCTTTCACCAGGGTTCATCTTAAAGTGCTCGAATTCATCGTACAATTGAGACTCACGATCTTCCTTTGTTAATTCTGAACCAGCTAGCAACATTTTGACATTGTCCCAAACAGCTTTGGCCTCAGTGTTGAAGTTAATCAGTTTGTATATGTCCTTTGGTAGCCCTTGTACCACAATGTTTGAAGCACGAATGTCAGCATCATATCGTTTCTTTTCAGCTTCATTCAGATCATTGTACGTACGAGGTCTGTCAATTCCAAGGGTGACTGTCCCATCATCACCAGTGGAGATAACATCTCTGGTAGTGCCCATTTGGAACGGCCCTTCATCAATTGATCTCAGAATGTTCTCCCCATTTTCTTTGCCTTGACAATACAAGCGAATTCTTTGTGACCAAGACTCATAGTCCGTTCTTTCTAGCATTGGAGGTCGAGTGTCAGACCCAGCAGCTTGGATATCATCAATAGATGTTACAGTAGTCATGATGACAAGGTCTTAGACGGGATTTTACAACACACGTGACTTAAACCGAGAAATCGATTCTTTCCCGGGATTTTACTAAAGTCAACCAGGAAAACCGCTAAGATAAGTAAACCGCTGGTACAGTAACCGCTGACAAGTAACCGCTGAAAGAAAACCGCTGATGTAATAACCGCTGAAACTTAACCGCTGGAATAGTAACCGCTGATTATTAAACCGCTGACAATAGTAACCGCTGACAGAGTAACCGCTAGTAAAGTAACCACTGAAGAGTAAACCGCTGGTAACTTAACCGCTGAAGAGTAAACCGCTGGAAGTTAACCGCTGAAACAGTACAAAGTACAGCGTAATGTTCGCTCCACTACTTGTACTAACCGCTAATACTTAACCGCTGAAACCCAAGTTAACCGCTGCGAAGAACACCTTAACGTAGAGCAAACCGCTGCCAAGAAAACGTTCCAAAACAACTCGTACACTTCACAAACGTTAGATTTAGTCCAACCAACTGATAAACTAGATGAATCTAACCCCTCTAATCCTAGAAGTACAAGAAAGAACACAAGAATCACCACGAACAAGCTCCAAAATGAGTAGAAACCACCCTAAACTAGTAGAAACCAAAACAAACCATACACCACAAGTCCTACAATCCCTAGGATGTAACCATGGCTCTTGATACCAATTGTAGGATACTAATAAAGCTCACATACACGTTAAGATCTTATGGTGTGGTTCGTTTCATGTAAGAAAGAAAAGGAGAAATGTAGAGAGAGAAAGTTAGAGAGAGAAAGAGGTGAAGCCTTGAGAGAAAACCAGAAAAAAGAAAATGAGATTATCAGAAGGCTTACCCTCTCCAAGGATGGAGAGGGTATGGTTTTGCCACTTGGGCGTGCCACTTGGGCTGCGGATCAGGTATACAGTGGGTAAAGACCCATCCTTCTTCCGCGAACTAATCTACTTCTAAACTACGTTTAACTAACTATTGTAACTACTACGAGCTAAACAATGCTTAATCATATCTGGGGTGACCGAATCTTTCTTATACAAAAAGCGTATTCCTAACAGAATATTTTGGAATATTATAATCGTAGGCCCTACGCTAAGTTACCTCAATACGCCGTATTGGTTTCACGAATAAGCCGTATCAACCTGTTTTCAGAAGACTATATATAGAAAACCTAACATTCGGTTTTCAGAGAGCATTTAACCACCAAGTACGACTCAAAGACGATTTTAGAAGATCGGAAGGTCCTGCAAGTTCGTTCATTCCATATGAAAACTCTTGTAATCAATATACTTCACATTACTCGTTCAGTTAGCATATTGTTTTCCTTATGAACTTTATTTAATCGTTCCGAATATGTTATCGTGTACTGTTACAGAGATTATGGGCTAATACCTATAGGTATTAGCCAAGTTAATGAAGATTTAACGTTTTGATTTGTTTATATCGGTTGTTTACTCTTTTGATTGCATGTTGATTATGTTTATCACTTCATACTTGTTTATGTGCTTGATTATTGTTTATCTATTATTCAACTGAATTTATTCTGTAAATAAAGTCGTGTCATTGTTATTTGGAATTGTGTTAAGTGGATAATAGGTTTAGGCCTATAGATAAAGTCTTGTTTCACTATTGCGGTAATAAATTTTAAGTGGATAATAAGCTGGGTTCAGGATAGATACTCATACAAATTACCTATATGACTAGATCACTAGTACTATTAGAACATCTTGTTTCTAGTTTTGGTTAAGTGAATCATAGACTAAGAGCATCTTAGGCTATATTTAAAGAGGTCCTGTTTCCTTTAGTAGTTAAGTGGATAATAGGCTACTAGTATATAGATAACCCATTAGGCCATAAGTTAGTGAAAGCCTCGTTGTTCGCCTTAGTCGTGATATCGTAGCCGAGATAGATTATAATCAATTGTGTAGTGCATTATGCGGGCTTGGTTAATGGTGACAAGATTAACCGACTCATAAGCCTCGAGCTTCGGGAGAAGACTCACATAGCTTTCGATAGTAAAAACACCAACGAAAGTAGTACAACCATTGCACACATAGACAAATCTTGCATTTTATCTAATAGCTTGGTTAATACGTTTTCCTTACATAATAGCTTGACCCCTTCTTTATCGTTGTCTACTTGTGTGCATTATTAGTCTCATTAGCTTAGATTAAACCAAAACTCATGCCATTCTCTCAGGCTAAAAACCCTCCTATTGCGTTAGTTTAGGATTTAATTAGGTTAATTTAGATAATTAGAATACTATAGATTAAGTGTTAACGTCCACTCTTAGTGATTGACGCCCTACTTACCAAAGAACCTACAATGGATCGGGTACACTACCCGTTAGTGTTAGTTAATAGGTAAAGTTGGCAAAATATAAATAGTAAACCTTGATAATATAATTACCTATACTAAATGACACATCAAGTTTTTGGCGCCGCTTCCTGGTAGTGAAATTGTTTAAAATATGCCAAAAGGTTCAAAACAAGTCACAAGAGTTCAAAATATGCCAAAGGTTCAAATAAATCAAATATTTCAATAAATCATAAGTTCAAGTAAAAATATACTAATCTTGCTATTCAACCCCAAAATATATTAAAAACCGTAAAAAGAGGATATGAGAAACTCACCTTAAAAAGGTAGAATACGAGTACTAGAATGGCATGACAAAGAGCGACCTAGGAACCCAGAGATCATGTGCCTCTACCAATGACCAGAAATAAGTAATGTGACACTTATTAGACTCTTAACGATATGCTCGGACTCGACGACGAATATTAATAAGCAAAAGAAAAAAATTCCGTTGTTAAAAAAAATAAGTAAAAAAAAATAGTTTCGTCGTTATTTAACACTTTATACTTATATACTTAAAAATACAAATTTGCCCCGTTTTTAATATCACTTCGGACGACCGATTCACCAAGTTCAACTTGGCTACTGACCAAGCCCTTCAAATATGTCAATACACCAGGTCTAAGGTGTGTTCTAGAATTTTTGTAGATTTTATTAAGGACTTTAACTCGACCATTTAGACACAACTCCAAAAGTGTTCAAATCTAGACATACAAAAGTATTTCAACTAGCAGGTGCTCTAAATGAAGGTTTTATGTTTTGGTCAAATGGGAGACTCAAGTTAACATTTAGGACCATCTACCACTTCAAATTCAAGTCATAATTTACAAGAGTGAGTGATTTATAGCCTATTGAATCCAAGTGTTTTTTTTGTTACAAAGGTGAACATATTTTATTAAACACACAAACCTCATACAATTAAATACAGAACTATAGACAGGCCTATAGATCTTAGTAAGGAACATTACAACAGATATCACTTGTTATCTCATACAACCAGAAACATTGAACCATGACCATAAGAACTTGTAATCAGACATTCTTCATTTCCATTCCTTCTGCAGCCAAGAACCAACATTTACAAGCATGCTGCATCAACCAATATTCACCTTTAAATGCACCAAATACCATCTAGCCACATTTCCACCTTATCTACCCATCATGATCATTCAACCTGCCACCACAATAACCATGATGAGATAGATTAGTGGCTTCACTAGGAACCCATAACCTCTTCATAGCAAGTGATATACCAACTGTGCTACATTTCCATTTACAACAATGGCTTCACACAGTTGGGAACACAACCTTGCCATGAGTACCAACCCTTACCTCCTTAGTAGTGCATATCTAGGACCATGTAGGTTCATCTTACACACCTCGCAATTCCTAGAAACATGCACCACAACACCTGTTCACTTTACCCTACAAAGATGGGAACTCACTTTATGGTTTCTATAATAGAATATAGGTTGCCCTTTACCCAACCATCTATATTATTACCTAACAAAGGCCTATAACAGAAATGTTCTGCAAAAGAGCACCTATGAACTATTAGAACCCCAAGATACAGAGCCATCATCTTTAAGTGAACACAACTCAACCAGCTTCCTAGAAGCAGAAACTGAATAGAAGGTCAAACAACCATAAATCTGCAGAGAGAAAACAAGTACACCTCTGCACATCCACATTCATTCCACTGGATGAATATGACCATTAACAACCAAATAGTCATTCTGCCAAACACCACTGAAAGCATCACATAATAGCACAATATCACTATTCCAGCCATCCATTCGAGAACCATAAGTCACCATCCAGAGTTCACTTAGTTGAATATTTAAACTTCACATTCCAAATCTTCTCAACACCAATTATAGCACTAGTTCTCTTAACAGATAAACTGCACAATCTACACTTAATAGTATCGCAAATACTTTGAACTAGCACTTCCACATTTCTTTTTTCTTCTTTAAAAATCCTACAATTTCTTTCCTGCCATACCATATACACACAAGTAGCCAAGCATAGTCTTCTAACTACACTTTCAATAGTATTACCATTCTTCATAATAGAAAATTGCCCAATGAGATCCTGCCAATCCACATCAGTCCAATGCTCTCCATTAATTTTCTTAAGAACCTTAGCCCATACTTCATTAGAGTACTTACATTTTAAGAACAAGTGATCATGTGAATCCATCTCCTTATAGCACAAAGAACATACCATCAAGTCATAAGAGCCCCATTTCCTCAATCTGTCATGAGTAGTCAATCTACCTTGGACTGCTAACCATAAGATAAAAGTATATTTAGAGATATTCTGTGAAAACCAAATCAATTTACTCCATGGAACTTCATCACCTTCATTAGTCAGATCATTGTAAGTTTGTTTAACTGAAAACTTTCTCAAAACACCATCACTGCTTCTCCACATCATCTTATCCTGTTGCTCATCATTAAGGACAATATTATGATTCAAATCATTTTCGGGAATCTTATTAACCCAAGAACTTGGCCAATTTCCATTACTACTTTCAACAAACTCCTTAACAGTCATGTTAGAGTTATATCTTTCATCATAGAGATCCCTATATGTGATGTAATTGTTAATGACACCAAACTCAGACCAATTGTCAAACCACATTGAAGTACTTGTCCCATCTCCCAATTTTTTAACCATATAGCCTCTAACCTCTTGTCTCATTCTTAAGATATTCTTCCAACCCCAACTGTCATTAGCATCCTCACTGACCTCCCATACACTTCTACCCTTCAACTTGAATGTATTAATCTACTTCACCCACAAAGAATTTTTATCCACTGCAATGTACCAAAGATGTTTTGAAATCATAGCTTTATTCCATGTACTCAAATCTTTCAAACCAAGTCCTCCTCTGCTTTTTGGCTTACACAAACTTTTCCATGAAACTTTTGCTTTACCATCTGCTTTATCATTTTGGTTCCAAAGAAATCCTTTAAGGAGCTTATTAATATCATTGACCACAGTTTGAGGTAACAGAAACACAGTAGCCCAATAAACATGTATGGATTCCAATATAGATGCCACTAATTGAAGCCTACCAACATAAGACAAGCATCTATTCTTCCAATTAAGAATTTTGTTTCTCACTTTATCAATCAAGCATTTGCATTCTTTAACTCCAATCCTTTTAGTGATCAAAGGTACACCCAGATATCTCACAGGAAGTTTTTCCTTGAATCCAAGAAGTTTTGAATCCAAGTGTTCAAAACTGCAAAAGTGATAGTTTTGACACTTGAGCTTATTTCACTTATTTCAATGACCAAGTTAATAAAACATTTTACAAACTTTATATGGTTGGAAAGAGGATTCAGAGTACTTAATGTTAGGCTTAAGAATCATGTAAAAAGACCCATTTTTTACCAACTTATGACACATTTAAGTTGACACAACCAAAATCATAGCAAGTTGTTAGGTTTTTAACATAACTATTTCATGCACAAACTTTATCCAAACATCAACTAACGACCAAAACAACTCCTAAACTCATTTTAGATATGTCTTAGCATCATTTTAATCTATAATCTCAGTATCAACTTGAATTAAAATCCCATTTTCATGTATGAACTTAAAAGTATATAAAAAGTCAAAATCGCAAGATTTTAAGCTATCTTTTTGAACCGTCTTTTTAACCGATGCTATAAATCAACTAACATAAGTTCTACTAAATTTTTATGACTCTAATATGAGTATTCTAATTAACATCAAAAATTCAGATCTAAAAATGTTTCAGAGATAAATGAATAAAACATAAGAAAAAGTTTATGAGAACCATTTTTTAGAGATATTTAGTGCAAGAAAGACACAAGTATTCTTGCACCTTGTAATTTACCTACTAGAGTCTAGAGAGCTTCCAAAATTTAGTGATGATGATGATGGTTGTGGTGGTGTTAAACGGGTAGCCAATGGGAGAGTATAAGAGAGAGAAAAAATCAAATTTTGCACTGGTAAATGAAGAAAAGATGAGCTGAAGTGTTGATATGGAGATGTGAGTAATTTGACAGAAATTGCATGAGATTTAAGTAGGGGTAGGGGATGTGCTCAGCCATAGAACAAAAAGGGAAGAAAACACTTTTTTTTATAAATAATGTAATTAAGTGCTAGTGCTCATGTGATTAATTAAAATGTAAAGAGTAACACGTAAAGTCTAAAAGGTGATAAATGTGTTAACCGGGTGAACATTATAAAATGTGCAATGTACTTATCCTCAAGTATAAATACCTCTTGTATGGACGTGTAAGTGAAAAATTATTCATAATTTGTAAAATGGTATACATTTTAAACGAAATTAAATTACGTGATTTTGAGATTATCGTATAACATAGAAGTTGAAACTTATAAAAATATTAAAAGTTTACAAAATGTATGACTTTAGTATTTTTGAAATGACATGAGCATATCATAATGTTTAAACAACATTTAACTATAACCGTAGGTCAAATGCACATTCGTTGACAAGTTTCCTAATAAAATAAACGTTAAACACAAAAATGACCCGAAAAGTATGAAACTAACTCGACAACATGGAATTAGTTTAAAAAGGATAAAAATGGTTATCGGTTACTAACTAGAAATAGGCGGTTGTCACACACTTTCACCCCTCTTTTATGAAAACTTAGTATATTATAAACCGTTAATAATTAAGCAAAAAAGTTATACCATCGCAACGAACATTTAATTTGTGGAAAACTAGAAGGGGTTGATAGTTTTACCATTTTATCGTTTTAAATTTATGCTTTCAAAAAATTTCAGTTTGAATTTACGTGATATCAAGCAACGACAATATGAACACTATAAATGAATGTAAGACAATAAGCAATAAACAATAATAACTACGAAGTATATAATGCAAGATAATAGTAAAGAGATAGAAAGATCAAACCAAACGACATCGAGATTTATAGTGGTTCGGTAACAGAGCTCTTCTTCGCCCTACTCTACGCCTCGAGTATCCAACTTGAGAGTTCACTCCACTTTGTCAACAAGCTCCCTTCAAGAGGACAAAACCGTACAACGTCGCTTACACCAATTTTCGACACTAAGCTATATGTCGAGTTCTAATCTAGCTAGAACCAATCTCACACACATGTATTTTACGGACTAAAATACTAAACCAATCTACCCGATCTTCACATGATCAACAAAAGCTACACGATCTACCCAATCAACACACTATGAACACAAACCACACAAGATATAAGATCTACCCGATCTTACAACTACACAAGACTGATGTTTATGAACTTGATGTATGCTAAAATACAACAAGGAAGCAACCAATGTTATAAATGCACTAACTATACTATAACACTTTGTATCTTGGCGATTACGTGTGTTCTTCTCTTGCACTTGTGATGCTAGAAATTTAGATCACTTTTGAATGAATTTAAACAAGTTAATGATCAAAGAAATGAGACTAAAGTGTGTAGAGAATTGACAGCAAAATCACTGCAAAGAGATGTGTAAAATGTGTAAAATGGTCCACTATTTATAGGCAAAAAGTCTCGGCTCCTAACGTACCGATGGTACCCTTAATTATTTAAGGGTATTGTCCATAACTAATGGTACCGTCGATGCTCCCTTTTTTTTCTTTTAGTAGGGAAGTTAAAATCTGGTAAAGGTGCCTTTTTTGGGGGGAGTGGGGAACAAATTTTTAATAAAACATTTTATAAAAATTAAAAATACTTTGTCTAATTATTTTGTGTAAAAATGTTTTGTTACATTTGTATTAAAAAAATAATTCTTTGATCATATATCAAGTTTGATGTTCATTGTTCATACCTTAGTGATTTGACTTCGACATGAGGATTTACGACTAAAAACTTGTTTACGTTAACTTTTACGTAGATTGATATTTTATTTTTATTATTATTATTATTATTATTATTATTATTATTATTATTATTATTATTATTATTATTATTATTATCAAAACGTAGAAGATACGAAAAATATAAATAACATTTTTAGACATTATTTGTATTCTGATAGGATCAAATGAGAAGAAATCTTAAAATGAGAAGAATGAGAAATAACTATAACCACACATTAGGGATGCATCGACTTGAATTAGATGCATCCCTAATCTTTTAGATGCACCCTAATATATTTTCTAGTTAAAAATTAGATGCATTTTAGCAAGTTAGGCAAATCCTATGTATCTTTCATCCTCTACGGGTCAAATTTATTACAAGTACTACTTTGCATCGTTTTCACTTCAAAGTCACTTTCGAAACTAATTGGGATGCATGTAAATGAGTAGAGATGCATCCAATTTAATTCGACGCATCTCAAATATGTGGTTATAGTTATTTCTAATCCTTCTTATTATCTACAAAAGGTGAAGATCGGTGGGATCACCCTGGTCCCATGCATCCTAAGGATGCCAACCGGACCCTCCCCCAAGGACCCGGCCCCAGGCAATGAGCACCTGTCCCAGTGACTGTACTTATCAGGAGGTGGGCTATGAACCCTGGCCATTTTCTACAAGAGGCCCCTCGCTGACCAGTCAATCTGAGCATTTGCGGTGGGGGGATGGTATCAAATGGCCTTTAGTGCCAAGGAAGAGGTTTGAACCCGGGTCTATTGACTCGGGCCCAAACACCCTTACCATTGGACTAAAGCTCCAAACATCCTTCTTATTATAAGTTTTCTTCTTACTGGATCCCTGCTCTATTTGTATTAACATAATTATTTACCAATGGACGGGCACTTTAGTATACTTTCCACAATTTTTTTTTCACTTTTTTTTTTTCGTTTAATTTTTATTACTTTTTTCATTGTTGAAACTTGTTTAATAAATCACATATAATTTTAACGCCACTTTTTATGTTCAAGCATTAAAACCTATAGTAAATGAATGTAACTCTTTATACAAAATTTTAAAAGTTTCACATTTTTTTACTAATAATTAGACATTCATAAATTTCTAACCATATATAACATATTATATTTCGAGTTATAGATTAGAGCAATTAATTCATTAAAGTTTATACAAAATTTCGAGTTTTATTTGCTCTAATCTAAAAGTTGAAATATAATATGTGTTATATGCTAGGAAAGTCACGAATATGTTTGCATTGCAAAAGACGGAAACCTTTTTAATTCATACACAAATAATTATGTCAATTTTGAGACAAATGTGTAGTGTTCGAAATTTCAAATTAATGTTAAATCACATGTGATATATTATGTGAATATCAATACTAAAAAATGTGAAAAAAGAAAAAGAAAAAAAAAACATTGTATTTCTTCGAAAGTTATGAAAGTGTATCCGTCTATAGAAAGATAATAAAATGCTCGTCGCAAATGTATAATTTGTTTTGATAAACGATACGGTTCATAAGATATTTATATTATAAAAAAATTGGCGTGATTGCAATTTTAGTTACAATATTTATTAATTTTCAGTTTTTTCTCAATTCAAAAATTAGTGAATGAGATTTATCCCTGGAAGAAATTTTAGTATCCTCCTCTTAATTTATATTTACATCACTAAGAAAAATACGCATACACTTCTAGTAATAATTGTCCCACGCTACCAAGAAGGTAGAAACATTGAATCAAATATTTATATAATCACCAAACAAACTCTCATTGTTCGTTACATTTAAAAAGAAAAACAGAATACTTAATTTAAAGAAAAAATCGAAAAACCCAATGTAAACATTCACGAATACTTAATTTAAAGAAAAAATCGAAAAACAAAAGACTCATGGAGTCAAAGTAAACACTTTGGGTAGCATCAAATAAAAGGCCAAAATCAACACTTTGGAAGATCCAAAGGTGGTGGAAGCAGCTTTTGGTTCGGGAGCTTACCATCCATAACAGCCCATGCCATTTTCAAACCCCAACTCAAATGAATCTCAATATGACAATGCATAAACCAAACTCCTGGATTATCAGCCCGAAACCGGATAGCCACCCATCCACCCGCTGGCACACCAACTGTGTTTCTTTCAACAGGATCAACAAGATTGAAGTTAGCAGGGTCAGTTGCTGAATTAAAATTCCCGGTCCCTTGACCCACAACATAAAAGTTGTAGCCGTGGAGGTGAAGAGGATGGTTTTCGGCCCCCTGGATGCTAGTACCTTGCATCACTAGCTCCACAGTGGTGTTGTATGGCAGGGTTACGACTTTTGTCCCATGGGAAACCATGGTGTTGTTCGGTGGTGGGCCCGTGTAATTGAACTGATTAAGAGGGAATGCTGGGAAATTTGAGGTGAGCACGTTAAGTTTCCTAGAGTAGTGGGCTTGAAGAAGTGCGGTTGTTGGATTATTGAAAGAAACATTGTTAACTGACGCCGAAAATTTGGTTCCATTTGGACCTTGACATGTTTGGTTTTTTGGACATGGGTCGGTTCCAAGCCCGACGGTGAAAAAGTATTGTTTTTGAACAGTTTGTGGAACGTTTACGGGAAATTGTGAATTTCCTAAACTACGGAATTTGCTGGTCCAGTTGGCAACATATGATGTGGCATTGATAGCGGGTAGTGGAGGTAGGGCTAGGCCTTTGATGGAACTATTGGAAAATGGCTTGATATCATGGTTGTATTCCAAAACACCAACGACAGTTGTGTTATCAAAAGTTCCTGAAGCAGCTGTAGAATAGGGTCGAGCTGCCATCAAGAATTTGGCATTTGAGGAGAGGCTTTTGGTCTTGAAAAGAACATTGGTTGTTTGGCCCGGTGTAATGAAGATTGTATCCGTTTGAAATGGCTTCACATAGCTTGCATCAGCATCGACAATTGTAAATGTATGGTTCACAATTTTAAAGAAGAGTTCATCATTGAGGGCAGCATTGATCAATCGAAGGAGATAAGTCTTCCCGGGTTTCACCTTAAGTCGAAAAGTTTCTGCATGTGATTTAATGTTAGTTCTTATTAGTTCGCAAAAAGTAAAATGGTACAAAAGAATATGATCATATAGAATTAGTTACCCTTTGAACAATTGTATAACGGGCCTGGAAGCCCGTTAATGGTATAAGCGTCTGAGATATTCGCGCCTGCTCCAGTTTGAAGGGCTTGGTTGATCACGGCCTCGGTGTCGTTGTTCCACCACTCTCCTATTATGTAAAAGGACACATTTTAGTTTGCGAAAACAAGCATTGCCCAAACCATTAAAGGATAAGTTTCAATTATTACCAAATATAATGGGGACTTCCTTGTAAGGCTTTACAAATGGGTAAGAAGTGTTAAGCCTAGGTAGAATGACAATTGGGCCATAAAGGGTTGACCTAATCCATGAAACATGGGCATGATACCAAAGTGTTCCTGTTTGTCCGATAATGGTAAAGTTGTAAACATATGATTGGCCCGTTTGAATTGGGCATTGTGTTATGTATGCTGGCCCATCAGCCCATCCAGTTCGAAGTTGTCGAATTCCATGCCTGCCCTCATCAAAGAGACATATCAGTAAATTCAATTTCTGTTCATTATGCCAACTTTTTAGAAACTGAGAAAAAAAACGTACCAATGGATAGTGATATTATTTGAGACATGATTAACAACTTTGATCACCAATCGGTCACCTTCCCTAGCAATAATCCTCGGGCCCGGGAATTTCCCATTGACGGTTATTATGCTTTTCGTTTTACACAACCTCGTTACATTATGCAGCCGTATCTGTAATCAAAAACAGATTTCAAATAAATGCAACTTATGAAAATCAATTTATAGTTATCTTAAGACTTACGTCAAACTTGTAGTGTCTGGTAACGCCCGTAGCAGCATTTTGGGCCATTGTCAATTCAGGGCACAAGCAAATAAAGCATGAGATGAAGAGAAAAGCAGCCAAGGAAGTTGCTGATACACCCATGTTGATTGCTTTTGATAATACTTTGGAAAGATGATTATTACATTTGAAAGAGTTTTGGTATTTATAGTGATCTATCTAAGATCTATGTATGATTGTGAAGAACACATATTTACCTACTTCAAGAGGACAAATGTACAATGGAGTGGTGTTAAAGTCAATTTATCTGATTTTGACTTGTATATTCAGTTTTCGGAACTCTTCTCGTTTTAGTATGGCATATTGACTTAGTTGCCCTTGTTTATTTAGGACTTTGTAAGGCATGTATGTTCTTGTATGTGTCATTCTCTCTTTAAAAAACTTTGGGTTATACTTTTCGGCCGTGATATATGTGATAAATTTATATATAAACATATCAATATATTGGCTGTAGTCTATAAATTCGTTAACCTTAGAGCAATGCTGCAATATGGACATGTTCAAAACACCCTTTATAACTTTGCACAATGAGTAGAGGAAATCGTGTGTTTATTACTCGTAAGATATATAAGGGATCTTGTGAACTCAAAACAATTTATTCGTAACTAGACGAATACCTGCAAAGCGACGGTATATAGCGGCAAATAATTATACTTGCAAACTTATGGTTCTGGTGTGTCTCTTGATGCAACACTTGCTGGTTCAATTTTTGATCATTTTTTTGATTATTCATTTCCATGCAATACAAACTTTTGACGATAAATAAAAGATAGCAATATACTAAACTCAACATCAACATTTTTTTTGATTACTCATTTTCATCAACTTAACTATGAGTTACCACAAGATAAAAAAGAAGGTAATGGTGTTTATATAGTACAGTTTTTGATTATTTTTTGAAAACTATTAAATATAAAAAGTTTTCTCTTTTATTTGTGTTTTCATTAAAAAAAATAATAATAATAAAAAAAATAAAATAAAATGTGTTTTTAATGTTGAGAAACCATATTGCTATTTATAACAGGAGTATGGATCAGATGAGAAATAAAAGTAGAATGAGAAGAATGAGAAGTAACCACAGCCGCACATTTCAGATGCACCTACAAAATAAGATGCATCTCCCATGAAATTCTCTTTCTTCATTTGAAATGTGTGACTATAAACATTTCTCATTCTTCTTATTTTATTTTCTCTTCTTAATGGATCCATACTCTTTATAACAGTTGATAAATTGTAATAAAACTTTACTCACTTTTAAAAGTTGACTGTGTAAGTTGACTAAGTTTTCATTTACAGTGACATTTAAAAGTTTATTAAGGATTATTAGGGGTATTAGTTCAAACACTTTACTCATTTTTTAATCGAAGGAGATAAGTCTTCCCGGGTTTCACCTTAAGTCGAAAAGTTTCTGCATGTGACTTAATGTTAGTTCTTATTAGTACGCAAAAAGTAAAATGGTACAAAAGAATATGATCATATAGAATTAGTTACCCTTTGAACAATTGTATAACGGGCCTGGAAACCCGTTAATGGTATAAGCGTCTGAGATATTCGCGCCTGCTCCAGTTTGAAGGGCTTGGTTGATCACGGCCTCGGTGTCGTTGTTCCACCACTCTCCTATTATGTAAAAGGACACATTTTAGTTTGCGAAAACAAGCATTGCCCAAACCATTAATGGATAAGTTTCAATTATTACCAAATATAATGGGGACTTCCTTGTAAGGCTTTACAAATGGGTAAGAAGTGTTAAGCCTAGGTAGAATGAGAATTGGGCCATAAAGGGTTGACCTAATCCATGAAACATGGGCATGATACCAAAGTGTTCCTGTTTGTCCGATAATGGTAAAGTTGTAAACATATGATTGGCCCGTTTGAATTGGGCATTGTGTTATGTATGCTGGCCCATCAGCCCATCCAGTTCGAAGTTGTCGAATTCCATGCCTGCCCTCATCAAAGAGACATATCAGTAAATTCAATTTCTGTTCATTATGCCAACTTTTTAGAAACTGAGAAAAAAAGCGTACCAATGGATAGTGATATTATTTGAGACATGATTAACAACTTTGATCACCAATCGGTCACCTTCCCTAGCAATAATCCTCGGGCCCGGGAATTTCCCATTTACGGTTATTATGCTTTTTGTTTTACACAACCTCGTTACATTATGCAGCCGTATCTGTAATGAAAAACAGATTTCAAATAAATGCAACTTATGAAAATCAATTTATAGTTATCTTAAGACTTACGTCAAACTTGTAGTGTCTGGTAACGCCCGTAGCAGCATTTTGGGCCATTGTCAATTCAGGGCACAAGCAAATAAAGCATGAGATGAAGAGAAAAGCAGCCAAGGAAGTTGCTGATACACCCATGTTGATTGCTTTTGATAGTACTTTGGAAAGATGATTATTACATTTGAAAGAGTTTTGGTATTTATAGTGATCTATCTAAGATCTATGTATGATTGTGAAGAACACATATTTACCTACTTCAAGAGGACAAATGTACAATGGAGTGGTGTTAAAGTCAATTTATCTGATTTTGACTTGTATATTCAGTTTTCGGAACTCTTCTCGTTTTAGTATGGCATATTGACTTAGTTGCCCTTGTTTATTTAGGACTTTGTAAGGCATGTATGTTCTTGTATGTGTCATTCTCTCTTTAAAAAACTTTGGGTTATACTTTTCGGCCGTGATATATGTGATAAATTTATATATAAACATATCAATATATTGGCTGTAGTCTATAAATTCGTTAACCTTAGAGCAATGCTGCAATATGGACATGTTCAAAACACCCTTTATAACTTTGCACAATGAGTAGAGGAAATGGTGTGTTTATTACTCGTAAGATATATAAGTGATCTTGTGAACTCAAAACAATTTATTCGTAACTAGACGAATACCTGCAAAGCGACGGTATATAGCGGCAAATAATTATACTTACAAACTTATGGTTCTGGTGTGTCTCTTGATGCAACACTTGCTAGTTCAATTTGTGATCATTTTTTTTTTGATTATTCATTTCCATGCAATACAAACTTTTGACTATAAACAAAAGATAGCAATATACTAAACTCAACATCAACATTTTTTTTATTACTCATTTTCATCAACTTAACTATGAGTTACCACAAGATAAAAAAGAAGGTAATGGTGTTTATATAGTACAGTTTATGATTATTTTTTGAAAACTATTAAATATAAAAAGTTCTCTCTTTTATTTGTGTTTTCATTAAAAAAAAAAAAAAAAAAAAATGTGTGTTTTTAATGTTGAGAAACCATATTGCTATTTATAACAGTTGATAAATTGTAATAAAACTTTACCCACTTTTAAAAGTTGACTGTGTAAGTTGACCAAGTTTTCATTTACCGTGACATTTAAAAGTTTATTAAGGATTATTAGGGGTATTAGTTCAAACACTTTACTCATTTTTAAGCAATTTTAAGTTTCGATATTTGAGCATAAACTCTTTACAAGGAGTAGAGATAATAATAACTTATCAAAAAAAAAAAAAAAAAAAAAAAAAAAAAAAAAAAAAAAAAAAACTTATAATATCTATAAACATCTAAAAAGGAGAAAAAAGAAAATAATATATTTGGGGGTAACTTGGGAAAGTTATAGTTGGATTCTGCTAAGACTAGAAAACCAGAAAATAAAAATGCATATATTGATTTCAACCGTTAGTCTTCTTAACTAAGGCAAAAAAAATGGTTAGAATTTGTTAACCAATCAAAATCTTTTTGTTACACTAAGGCGCTCTAATGATGAATATTGTAGGGTACACAGGTTAGGTTGTGATGGCACGGATATAACCAAACAGGGGCCTTATAAACTTCTATATCATTATTTTCTGATTGAATGTTTTCGATAATACTTTAATGAAAGAATCAAATCACTTGAAAATCATCTAAAGTGTTTGCATATATCAAAAGGTTTAACACCAAGAAGTTATGAATGATTCTGTGAATTATAAAGAGATTAGATAAAAAGAATAAAATTTAGAAGAAGCATTCTATTTGTTTTTTATGTCGTGGCATTTCTTTTTCCGCATACTTTTATCTTTTTATTTTCATGTGATGTTTTTACTTTTGATGCAAATGACATATTCTTTCTTTTCTTTTAGTATACAATTTATCTTATTTTCTGTTTTTATTTTCTTTATCTCTTTTTTGTCATTCTCACCAAATATTTGAAAAAATGAATTTATATTTTTCTTTTGAATTTTCAAAAGTTCCCTCTCAAAAATAGAAAAAATTCCGTTGAAGGACTTAAAATATGAGAGCTTTTATGAAAATCAATCAATTTTCAAGAAAAATATTGCATATTTGGGTCTTTTCTTTTCAGACACTTATCTTTTAAGCATTTTCACTTAAATAAATGATTATATCGTTTTTAGAATCATTTAAGCGATCGCACAAAATTTGAATTTATCTTTTAAGCTTCTCGATTCAAACCGTGTTTGAACGGAAATGTTTAGAAGCCCTAGCATTGAAGCTCTAAACTTAGAAATCTTTTTGAGGTTTTTATACTCGAGCTTCATTAAAAGATTTCTTTCATTTTAAATCGGGTTTTACTATTGAAGGAGCAAAATCTGAAATAAATTATTAGGCATTCATCACTGTATGAATTGGTTTCAAGCTTTCCCCAACCCCTTCTCATTAATGGTCGGATTTTTGGCTATTATCTATTCGTGGATTAAGGGATGATCCGCGGGTTCTTACTCAGGGAATCTTTGGGTTTAACTTCGTATTTTTATTGGGGTTTTGCATTGAGATGTACAAAAAACCACTATAACATCAAATTAGACAACGACGACTTTCAACGACTTTTGGTGCCCATCTAAGCACGGTGCCAATAGGTTTACCAAGTTTTGAAAACCATTTGTATGTTATGTCAATTTGATGTAAAGTTGTTGAATTTAAAGATGATTTGAAACCCTATGTTTCATTTTGAAATAAAGTTCTTAGAATCAACGGAGATTTAAAACTTTTTTCATTTTCGCTTTTGAATTATAGAAACTCGGTGTTTATTTTGGAGTTTAATAATTTCAAAGGTTTCCAAGCCGAGTTGAAATTCGGTGTTTCAATTGGTGTTTTAAACCTTAAAAAAGAAGAAGATTTCTATTTATTACTGAAACCCGATGTTTCATTTCGAAATTTTGTTTTGAAATAAATGGAAATCTTTCAATCTTTGAGATAATCAAACAAAGTCGTTCTTGTTTCTCATTGAAAGCATTTTGGACTGAGAATATTCGAAAGGTTTTGAACGACTTTGCTTTGGTTTTCACACTTGTTTTATCGGTGTAAAATGTGTATACAAACAAGATTTTTTCATTCCACCGTAATATTATGTTTTCTTGTGAATGACTCATTACACCAAAAACTATTATTTTCATTCCTTAAGGGTCACTTTTTTTTAATGGAATAAAAATTCTATAAAAGTTAATCATTAACTAATCATATTAAATAAATTTCCTATCATCAATGGTCATTTTAATCTTTTCCTTATCGTTTTCATTACGTCCTATCTTACCAACCAAACATAATTAATAACGGTAATGAATCATTACATTGCGTCATTCATTCCATTACATCATTTATTTCATTTATTTGATATTTCATTCTATCTTACCAAACGAACCGGTATTCGGCATGAATCAGTAAGAAAAATGATATGAGCTCAAGTTAGTTTGGCACGTGCGTATCACATGCTCGGGTAACAGATATTCCCGCCCAAACCAAGACTTTATAAATCATCATTTCACTTCACTTTCATTCAGCTAATCATTTGTTAAAACTCTTCTCTCTTAATCTCCTGTAACAAACTATACTCATTGTAACAGATTCTCTATACAATTCTCCAAATTGAAATCAACTAAGTTCATCAATCTATTTCTTATTTCCTTGATTGGTCTAACTAGTTGTAATCCTTTAACGGATCTTAAGTGATCCCTATTGCTTATAATTCAGATGTCCATAATTCGTCCACTAAGGTTCTTACTTGTGAAGATGAGATGTATATAAACAAAATGCAGAAAGAAAATTCAGAAATGGGTAGCGAGATTTTGAAGTTTGACATATGGAAATGAACTAAGAGGAAGAAGCCACGCTATACAAACTGTCAATCTAAGAGCAAATTAAATTGTGGAAGTTTGACATTTGGAAATGGCCTGGGGGGAAGACATGTGATGGACTTGCTCACTTGATCACACTCACACTCATTGATGAAGAGGACATGCTGCACACTGTTAGCCCGGATTAGTTGTAACAGGCTCAAGCCCGACTCTAGAAGATTCTGTGTATGATGTATCTGTAATATTCAATCAATCAAATCATTCTCAATTATCATTCTTACATGGTATCAAGAGCCTAAAACATACGGATCCCAATAAACCCTAAACTTCCGACACTTTAATCTTCAGCCGCCGCCTCCGGCTACACGTCGGAGGTTCGGAGGGCTCTCTTTAAACCTTAACCTCATCTCAAACCCTAATTTTATTTTTTCTAATATTGATTGTTCATCGTTTGGCGTTTTTATGATCAAAGGATAAAAAGGTTGCCACGTCCACGTATTGTGAAGAATGTTTGAAGCCTCAACCAGTACAACTCATCCTTTGTCTTGCATTCCCAGTAGCTCAAACAGGAAATATGCAATGTAGTTAATGGTTGATGTTCATTAGTTTGTTCATTTGAGACTGGAATTTTAAGTACAAAAGGGGGTGTTTGGCATAGGATTTCTGCTAACATTGGGGGTGTTTGTTTGGTGAAGCATATGGCGTGATGCACCATTATCAGCAACTTGTGCGGATGATATTTCAGAATACTCCCCGTCACTTCCCTCAGGGAACTCCTCTTCTTCTGTTTTCTGTAGGGACCACACACGGGTGACAAATGTTTCACGGGGCTTGTGACACACAGAAGATAAAGTAGCAACGTTCGCAAGCAGCTCATCAAGAAGAGATGAATCAAACTGGTTTGAGTCATCACTTATCACTGGTTTTTCAGCTAAAACTACACCTTTAGCGGTCTCGGGATCAGTTGAAAGAAGATGCCAATATATTTAAGCACGTTCTCTTAGTCAACTGGACTTGTGCAGATTCTTCAGGGAAAGTCTCTGGAAGTTTTCAAGAAGTTCATCAGTGTTATCAATTCTTTCCGCATATTCACCAATTATCCTAATCATCGATGCCTTAGCCTTTGGGTCATCTAATGTGTCCAGACTCTCACAAACGGATAAGCAGAGGTTCTACTTGGAAGCCTATTGAAGTCATTTATAGATGTTTTCCTCACTTTAATTGACAATCTTGAGATACATAAGGGGTATTTGGCTTATGATTTTGACTAGCATCAGGAGTGTTGTTCTAATTCATTTGGAAAATGCATTAGCAGTGGATGCTACTCATGAGCCTATTGAAGAGATTAAAAAGACTTCCACGTATACATATGCTGTCTTGAGGACAAGACTGTTTTAAGGGGAATGGATTGATTTGAGCTCAAGTTAGTCTGGCACGTGCGTATCACATATATTCCTGCCCAAACCAAGACTTTATAAACCAACATTTCACTTCACTTTCATTTAGCTAATCATTTGTTAAAACTCTTCTCTCTTAATCTCCTGTAACAAACTATACTCATTGTAACAGATCCTCTGTACAATTCTCCAAATTGAAATCAAGTAAGTTGGTTTAATTAGTTGTAATCCTTTTAACAGATCTTAAGTGATCCCTATTATTGTGTATCAAAAAATACGTGTAATCCCTCACACTTCTAGTAATAACTGTCCCACGCTACCAAGAAAGTAGAAACATTGAATTAAATGTTTATATAATCACCAAACATACTCTCATTGTTCATTACATTTTAAAGAGAAAAACAGAACATTCAATTGGGGTTGAGCAAAATTCAAAACCCAATGGAACAATCACGAATACTTAATATAAAGAAAAAATCGAAAAACAAAAGACTCATGGGAGTCAAAGTAAACACTTTTGGTAGCATAAAAAAAAAAAGGTCAAAATCAACACTTTGGAAGATCCAAAGGTGGTGGAAGCAGCTTTTGGTTTGGGAGCTTACCATCCATAACAGCCCATGCCATTTTCAAACCCCAACTCAAATGAATCTCAATATGACAATGCATAAACCAAACTCCTGGATTATCAGCCCGAAACCGGATAGCCACCCATCAACCCGCTGGCACACCAACTGTGTTTCTTTCAACAGGATCAACAAGATTGAAGTTAGCAGGGTCAGTTGCTGAATTAAAATTCCCGGTCCTTTGACCCACAACATAAAAGTTGTGGCCATGGAGGTGAAAAGGATGGTTTTCAGCCCCCTGGATACTAGTGCCTTGCATCACTAGCTCCACAGTGGTGTTGTATGGTAGGGTTACCACTTTTGTCCCATGGGAAACCATGGTGTTGTTCGGTGGTGGGCCCGTGTAATTGAACTGATTAAGAGGGAATGTTGGGAAATTTGATGCAAGTAAGTTAAGTTTCCAGGAGTATTGGGCTTGAAGAAGTGCGGTTGTTGGATTATTGAAAGAAACATTGTTAACTGACGCCGAAAATTTGGTTCCATTTGGACCTTGACATGTTTGGTTTTTTGGACATGGGTCGGTTCCAAGCCCAACGGTGAAAAAGTATTGTTTTGAACAAATTGTGGAACGTTTACGGGAAATTGTAAATTTCCTAAACTACGGAATTTGCTGGTCCAGTTGGCAACATATGATGTGGCATTGATAGCGGGTAGTGGAGGTAGGGCGAGGCCTGTGATGGAACTATTGGAGAATGGCTTGATATCATGGTTGTATTCTAAAACACCAACCACAGTTGTGTTATCAAAAGTTCCTGAAGCAGCTGTAGAATAAGGTCGAGCGGCCATCAAGAATTTGGCATTTGAGGAGAGGCTTTTGGTCTTGAAAAGAACATTGGTTGTTTGGCCCGGTGTGATGTAGATTGTATCTGTTTGAAATGGCTTCACATAGTTTGCATCAGCATCAACAATTGTAAATGTATGGTTCGTAATTTTGAAGAAGAGTTCATCATTGAGGGCAGCATTGATCAATCGAAGGAGATAAGTCTTCCCGGGCTTCACCTTGTTGGACTTATTTCCTACTCGAGCTCATGAGCAGATGAAGAGTCTATCCGAGCTTATGGATAACTACAAGTCAAGTTCTAGTATAATTAGGATTCCTTATTTTTAGCTTTAAGATAAGGATTATCTTATTAATTATTAGGAATTGTATTAGGATTAGAAAAGCTGTTTTCTTAGTCCTATATAATGAACCCAACGAGCTTGTGTTGAGGTACACCATCAATATCAGTTTTTGTAAGCGTGATTTTTCTGATTAATATTAGAGAGCGTATTCTAGTATTCTGCCTTTTGTTTTCTGTCGTGTGGTTGTGTTTGATTCTGTACCGATCAGACTTGGGTCTTGAATTGGTATCGAGAGCTAGGTTGCCAAGGAGGTGATCGACTAGTTGATTTAGCAAGTAATCGACTAGTTTATCCAGGTTAAGGGTTCGACCAAGATTCTGATCAAACTAGTCGTATCAAGGCTGTGATCGACTGGGCTTACCAAGGAAGCTGATCGATAAGGGTTACTAGGGCAGAAAATTGTAGTCGACTCAAGGTTAACTTGGGTAGGAAGCTGACAAACTCGACTTGGTTTACTTGGGCAGGAAGTAAATCAATCACCCCTAGAACCTAGGGCTGGAAGTCTAATTAAGCTAGACGTGAACTTGTAGATTATCCATAAAGCCGGAAATAAGACCCTCTTTCAAAATCTCTCCATGTGAAGCTCGGTAGGGAAATAGTCAAACATCCCACC
>LBNU01022292.1:44778-66421 GCA_014162995.1 Artemisia annua | reverse complement strand
TCTTCATCAAAGACATCGATCAAAGCTCGGCCCGTTCTTAGGAATCCCCTCCCTAAAATGAGAAGGACCCTCGGGTCTGCATCGAAATCAACAACCACGAAATCTGCCGGAAAATGGAACTTTCCTAAATTCACGAACACATCCTCAACAATACCGAGGGGACGAGATATAGAGCGATCTGCAAGCTTGAGAGTCATGCAGGTAGGAGTAAGTGCCGGAAGAGAAAGTTTCTTCCAGACTGAGTGAGGCATCAGGTTGATTCTTGCACCAAGATCGGCCAAGGCATAGCATTCAACCATCCCCGGGAAAATGCAAGGAATGAGGAATTTCCCGGGATCTTCCAGCTTTTCGGGAAGCTGTTTCAACAAAACTGCAGAGCAGTTCTCGTTTAATAGAGTTTTTGCCATCTCGAAGAGTTTTTCCTTGTTATTTAACAGATTTTTGATCGTTGATGCAAACTTGGGCATCAGAAGAAGAGCATCCGCGAAGCTAATGTCAAAATGTAATTCTTTGAAAATTTAGAAAAATTTGTCCAGTTGGTGACTAGCTTTTTCGCGGAGCTTTTGATCTTGTAAACGTGAAGGATAAGGAATCGAGGGTTTGGGATTTTGTTTCTCAACGGGATCAACTGGAGGTTCAAAAACAACTCCAGGTTTGGATTTGGGTTTCGGGACCGGGACAACTTGAGGATGGACGTCATCGGTATCTCCGTTATTAGTAGGAAGTACCGTGTCCGTAGTAACCTCAGGTTCACGTTCCGCTACATGTGGAGGAAGAGAAGAAGAGGTAGCAGGAGCCGTGGGTCCTTTTCATAAAGGTCCCTCCAGCAGCAGCATTGATCGTGTCACGATGACGGAGAGTCAAACCATTGTAGAAAGTATCTATGATGGTGACTAGAAGCATGTTATGATTTGGACATCGATCAATTGCAAGCTTATAGCGTTCCCATGCCTCAAATAAGGACTCATCGGGAAGCTGTCGGAAGTTGCTAATATCATTTCTCAACTTAGTTACCATGGATGGTGGAAAGTATTTTGCTAAGAATTTGGTAACCATTTCATCAAAAGTGTGGATCGAATTCTTCGGGAGACGATCAAACCAGGCAGTAGCATGATGAGTGAGAGAATATGGAAAGAGGTATAAGCGAAGGCCGTCTTCGGTGACACCATTCTGCTTCATACTCTGGGTGACGGTCAAAAATTTATCGAGATGCTTATTTGCATCGTCACCCGGTAAACCGTGGAACTGACACGAATTCTGGACTTGCTGGATCATGTGGTGCTTGAGTCCAAAATCCGTGGAACTGATAGTGAGTGGTGCAATGGGTCCTCCCCTCCCCTGCATAGTAGGCTGACATAGCTCCTCCATCGTTCGGAGATCAGGAGCTGCATCCCCAATTTCAGAATTGGGAGGGGGTTGAGGTGGTGGTGGGTCATCATCAGGCATTTTAACGGATATTTCTGGTATAGCAAGCAATTCAGCTATGCTCCTTTGACGATTTCTTCTTGACTGGGAATGAGTGCGCATGCACTAAAAATATTCACAAGTAAAACAAGACCGAGGCAAAACAACAGTGAACTTAAACCAATAACCACAGTGTGACTGGCTTCTTTAAAAAAGGTACACCAATCACAAGAGTACAATGGCAAGTTTTAATCTTTAGTTTGGGAACTTATTAATGGTCATACACCCAGTTGGGTTGTATTCTGCCTTGATTTGCGGTGGTAATATTTTACGTAATTATTTAACAATAAAACAAATGTTTTTGGCTTTTTGGGGTGTGTGTGAAAAAACTTGGAAATTATTTTTGGAATCGATTCGTTAACCGAAATCGTTCCTTTAAGACTACTCGCAGGTTGGCGGGAGAGAAGAATGGATCTCTCTTCGGTTCGCAATTTAATGTCAGAACCTCCGTATTCCAACTGTATAGGTTGTAATCTTAAAGAATCGAAGTAATTTAACTTCACGATTTGTTTTGTTGTTTATGATTTTTTTGGTGTTGTTAACACTTTAGGAAAAGTGTTAATGACTTTTTTCTGATATGATTAAGATTTTTACAAAAATTTTTTTTACAAAGTGATGTGATTTGTACAAGGAGGGTTTTGAAAATCACTAAACTTAAACGTTTTTGAAAACACGCAACAACCTCCCCGGCAGCGGCGCCAAAATTTGACTCCTCCCAAACTAACCAGTCAACCAGGTGTGGTCAACTAAGTCAAATGAGG
The DNA here is from genome assembly GCA_014162995.1 of Artemisia annua. Lineage (NCBI taxonomy): Eukaryota > Viridiplantae > Streptophyta > Magnoliopsida > Asterales > Asteraceae > Artemisia > Artemisia annua. The sequence continues at coordinate 64,196 of LBNU01022292.1, read as the reverse complement.
GAGAAAGTGATCAATTTATGATCCGTTGAAAGCATAGTGTTCTCACGGGTCGTTAAGTCCCAACGAGATTGAAATTGTGTTTGGAAAACGTTTTGGGAATGAGTGATTGGGAATAGTAACCAGATTAAGAATGATTATTTGGTGTTGTCTATGCTAAAAAAATGATAATTAATAAAATTCTACACTATAGGGAAACAGAATTAGGCTTGGGGAAAACCTAATACAAACAGACTAATCACGTAAATGAAAAAAGGTTAAATTTAAACAATTACAAACTACAGGGGGTGAAAATGTAACTTATCCAAAATTAAAAAGAAAATAAAATTAAATTAAAAAGAAAATTATTTTTTTGATTATTTTAATATTTAAATATTAACTTATTAATAAAACTATTTAAAAAGTAAATAAAAACTAATTAAAGTTAAACTAAAAATGATTAAGATTACAAATTAAAATTATAAAATTGCAAAATTAATTTATAAAAATATAAAATGACTTAAAAGAAATATAAAAATTGAAAATAAATATTTTTGTCTTTTTCAGAATTAAATATTAATTAATTACTAATTATACTACTTAAACTAATTTAACTAATTTAAATTACTAATAATACTAAAAATGACTTAGAAAATTATGAAATATTTTATAAAACTAATTAACCATTACAGGAATCCTAAAAAATTATAAAACATTTATAAAACTATTATTACACTATTTATTAATTATTTACTTAATTATTAATTAAAAACTATTTAAATTAACTTAAACGATAATAATAGTAAATGAATAGAGAAAATTACAAATCCAATTTTTACAGAATCTAATTAATGTGTACAAGCTAGGAAAATTATAAAAATGGATCTGAGATTAAATTTAAATACTTAAACTAATTTCTTTTTGGTTTTTTGATTAAAATTGTTTTAACTATTATTAATTATTATAAATTCTAAATGAAAAGATAAAAATCTAAGAAAATTACTATAAATACTAAAAGTGACAGGGAACTTATGAAAATTATAAAAATGAAAATTGCTTTTTGAAAAACCTGAACAATAAGCCAAATGGCTTAAATAGAAGCTATCACTATTTTTAAATTGATGATTTTTGGAGTTTTCTTTTTTGACAGACGATTATATGCTAAAAATGAACAACTTTTGTGAAACTCAAAATTAAGTACTTTGCAAAGGTAAAAAGCTAGACAGATTATTGTTTTTGGATTTTCAAATAAGGAAAAGCTCACAATAAGCTATAAGCTGAGAACCATGAATGATGATGAAAACAAATAAGCTAAATGGACTGAATGAGTGCTAAACATGTAAATTGGAACACAGTATAAGCCACAATAAGCAAATAAGCACTTATCAAAATCACAATGGCCAAATGGGCAAATTGAGCAATCTGCAGCCTTTTGTGGGGCCCACAAGAGTGATCAAGGGTCCAAACCAAAGGTTGTTCTAAAAAGCTGGCTAGGTGGGCTTTCTAATAAGCCAATAAACACCTCCTAAGGTCCACAGATGAATTCACAATTTGCTTGAGAAGTTGGGTGCATACACTGAGTATTCAGTATACTCAGTGTAAAGTTGGTGACTTATGAGGCAAAATTAGCTAAGGGCAAAGCTTCTAGGGTCTAAAATAAGCACTGGGGTAGTGATATAAGCTGATAAGCTTCCCAAAAAAACAAATGTTGGGACCTGGGGTCCACAGATAAGCTTGGTGAAAGCTTATGAGTTTGGCTAGAAAACTGTGACACAGGGGAACTTTATGAAAAACAGCTAAACAAAAGATAGCAAATAAGTAGTTTAACCTAAGATATAAAATTTAATAAAAATACCCTAAGAAAGATTAGCAACCAAACTAAGTTTTCTAAAAAGCACAGAGTCTAATTCCTATTATTGAAGCCTAGAGAAAATTGTCCATTTTATTCAAAAACTTTTGTCTGTGAGATTTTGACTTTTTGATTTTTGCAAAATGTTGACTTGAGTGAACTTTGATTGATGCTAATTAACTGAAAATGTATTTTTAAGCTATGAGAGGTTTGATTTAAGTCACCTAAACACCTAATGAACCATTTGAGATAATTATGCTATTGAAAATCTTGACAGTGAACTCAAAAGGTGAGATTAAATGTAAATTTGACTTTTATCAAAAGAACACTGAGTTTTTATGACTTTTCTATATTATTAGGACCTAAGGTGAACTAGTTGAACCAATTTTATCACACAAAACAGTCTTGAATCCCCTAACTTCCACAGATCCAAACACCCTTTATGTAGAGAATGTTATGAGATTTGTGAGACAAATAGATGATTGAGCTTATGAGACTGATCCAAAATGACTTAATGTGATATTACAAGCTAGATTAAACACATAAACACTGGTTAACACAGCAATTACCTAAGAGTCTATGTTATGCTTATTCCAATAGTTAAATGAGATTTCTAAGCAAAATGAGTTACACCAATCTAACAACTGATTTTTAGTGATAAATTATACTAAACAAGCATATATAACACAGAGACAAGCTATATTAAACAGTAGAGAGTAAATAATGAGAGATGGTATAAGAGGCTCACAATGTGCATTCCAGCTTAAACCACAGAACCAAGGACCATAAACCATTTCCTAACACTCCCCATGGAGTTCTAACCCACTGCCATCCATTATCAACAGTGCTCCAGCCATCTTCTTCTTCTTCCTTTTTTTTTTTTNAATTGATATTACTTAAACTTCAAATTACATTAATAAAGAGATTACAACATTTGTTTTGCCAAAATTTACACTAAGAACAGAGAATACATAAAAACGTTTTACAATTTATGCTAAAAAAAACTACACACACTCTTCACTGCTTCCTTCTTCTTTTATAGATGCAAATTGGGTTCCTTGGGGTCCACTGGTCAAATCCCAGCAACTTGTGGAGCCATTGGATCATTTAGAAGCAATCTGGACCATCCACTCATTTTGGCGCCAAAAGAAAACAGAGCAAATTGCTCTGTTTATATACTAATTGGGGGGTGGGGGTGCATTTAATGCGAGGTGATGGTGGTAGGTTTAGTGGAGAATGGAGGTGGGATGTGATGGTGCTAGTGGGGGGGTTGGCAAAGGCTTGGCAGGTTGTGGAGGGGGTGGGGGAGGGAAAGGTGTGAACGGGGAGGAGGGGTCTGGTTTGAATTGTTATAACAAAGGGGGTGATTGGGCTGGTGGAGTTGGGCCAGGCAAAAGAAAAGGGCCCAAGGAGTTATAAGGGTGGGTTTGTTTTGTTTTGGGCTTTTGGATTTGGGTTTATAACTTAACAAGGGTCGGGTTTGGTTTTATAGAATAACAAGGACCAAATTTGTTATTTTGGATTTTTAGGGACCGAATTTGTCAACTCTCCAAAGTATCTTCAAGGGTGATTTCTTGCCAATTGTGAATAGTACAAGGACCTTTGTTGACTTTTTCCACTTTAGAGATTTTCAAGGACTTTTTTTGCCAACTTTGAAACTTGAGGGACCATTTATGTAATTTCACCAAACTTTTTACCCAAGGACTATTTTTGTCAATGTTTCACAATACAAGGACCATAATTGTTATTTTCCAAAAGATTTTAATCCCAGGGGCTATTTTTGACACTTTTGCAAAGTTCAGGGACTAAATTTGTAAACTTTTGAAAATTTTCATCAAAGGACTAATTATGACAACTTGTGATTTTCTAAGGACTTTGGTTGACTTTATTTTTAAAATTAATGCTTTTTTGAAAGTTGAGGGACTGAAACTACCAATTGTGCAAACTTTGTTCGTTTTTCATTTGTTTTCAAACATTTTGCATCTAAAACATATAAAAGACAACCCTGGGATATTTTCAGTATTTTGATGCATTATTGGGTGTTTTTGGATGTTTTGACAGTTCAGATTAGGTAAAAATGATGAGTATTTACACACTCATCAGCAATTCCAGACAACACTTTAAGTAGTTTAATAAGATATCCCAAACAACCGTTAAGAAATGATGTATAAAATAGATTATCTCTATGATAAGCTTAGAATAAAAGTCTATGTTTAATCTCAGCCTCTAATAGCAGTTTTAACCTGAATACCCAAGCAACCTGTATAAATTCTTAAGCCTAAGGAGAAATTCCAAACAACCCTTTAAGTAGTTTAATAAGATATCACAAGCAGCCCTCCTTAAAGTTAGTTAATCTGAAAGCAATCTCAAACATCCCTTATTGGCACAAACCTTGTGGATAACTTAACCTTTAGAACCATTACATGACCACTTTTCCATAAGTTCAGAATGTAATACCTAAAAAACTTGGCAATGCCACAAAAATTTAGATGCTAAATGCATGTAACTTGATATTTGCAGTGACCTATCTCTAGATATAAAGTCTAGGCAGCATAAATCCATGGCGGGTACCTCAAGAACTCCCCCTCCGAATAAGTAGTAATTAACTTTAGTAGTTCTTACAGTTGGTTTAATGCCTGAGTTGGTGGTCCATCATCCTGAGCCTCGTGTAACAATAATACCAGTTCCACGAACTATTATGTTGTCCAGGTACAAACTGTCACAATAATAAGAGCAGTTCACATTATTCAGAAACTTTCATCTTAGAGGTGATTTTGAATATATTTAGAAGTGTTACCTTATATGTATTTGACACTATTTGAACTTTTACCTGTTCGCTAAACTTTTTTAAGAGTCTTGGACTAACCGCGTTTTCATCATAGATTTATAATATGGACTTCTTGACCGCTCGTCTATCTAATGCGTGCTCAGTATAGCAAGTAGACGGGAAAGTTGTCTCGTCTGTGCATTTCTGAAGAGAGAAAGAGGACATGTATAAGTACATTTCAGAACATGGACCAATACTATAATAGCAGGTGAAAACAGGTAATTTATAAGTATGGGTGAAAACGAGTGATGCCAACCTGCAAACCCAAATTTTTTTCTCCGAGTTATTAAATTCATTTGTCACCCGTTTAATTGTTTACATTATATACTTTGTGTTATTCCCGGGCCCGGTTTGGGAAGACTTTGTGGATGCACTTCAAGAAAGCTGAACCCATGAAGATGGCGTAAGAGGGTGTTTGGGATTGCTTATTTTAAATAGATCAGCAGTTTGAGGAGTGTCTTATTTTTGTTAGGTATAATCTGTTTCGGTAAGCAGGTTGGTGATGCTCCTTCATTAACGCTTATAAAAGGTGAACTGAATTACTACTTTTTACCATCATCTATCTAATCTTAAAACCGTTGTAAACCAATTAGATTGAGTTCCTGCTATGTAACTTTTTAATTTCTGTTTTGCTTTTCCCTATATTTTAGAAATTGACGTAATATAAATGTTATATATTTATATTGAAAAGATATACTCCTATTAAAAAGAGTAAGTTAAGAAGTTTGTAAACATTAGACCCTTCTTGCTATGCTAAAGTATTTGGTTAATCGTTTACCTGAAGTGGACTTGAAAGAAGCCGCAAGTCCATCAATTCATGATCTGCATCAATAACACTTTAGTGGGATCAATAAATTATTCTATAAACAATAGCCCGATTTCTTAGCACATCAGAGAGCTATACATATTCAAAAAATTACAGCCAAAACTTAGTTGGAAGGTGAGACCGAGTAATAGTAAACAACACATGCTCACTACATAACACAATCCTTTTTTTTTTTTTTTTTTTTTTTTTTTTTTTTCTTTTGCAGCTACTTCTAAATAGACTACTTGATTGGACACAAACACTATAAACTGATTTTATAGTAATTGAAAACATACTAATCGAACAATTATCTTCAAAACACAATGCCAAACACCCCTTAGTACCCAAAAGCTTATCAGATTTCAAGAACATTGTTTATTTACTTATATTATATAATTTGTACCATTTCATCCATAAATACTCACACCAACCAAGTTTAACTTACTCTAAGTTCAAAAATTAAAACTTGGGATCCACAAGTTATAATAAAAAAATCAAACATCTAATTTCAAAATGATACAATAAATAATCAAAAACTCATAATCAAACAGTTGGAGTATGATCTGGTTTCTGAGTTGAAATCCTAATTTTAACCACATAAATATCATCAAGACACAATAAAAACTAAAATTTAAACTAAAAATAACAATTTCCAAATTCATTATAATAAGTACATGTGACAATATTGCCATGACCATATTGAAAAGACTCGTTCGATTGCCTTTTTCCATGAATGGGTTAGCCGATTGATTCTTTTTGTTTTCATGGATTTCTCCAAGATTTGTGATCCGCTCGGTTGAAGATTTGTGATCCGCTCGATTGTTTAGGTTTTCCATAATAGGGTGCCAAGCCAATACCTCCGATCAAAGCATGTTTAAGTGTTGTGTGTGATTCCGATCGGTTGTTTCCAATCTGTTTATTATGATTTTTGAAGATGTCGTACTGAATAAATCAAATGATTTGGTCCGATTGTGTAGGTTTCATACTTTGAATAATTAACAAAATTAGATAGATTTTGTGAGAGATTTCAGTTAGGTTTTGAATGTGATGGAGAAAACTGCGGTGTTTTTTGAATTAGGGGTGAAGATAGACGTGATCCATGGCAAAACCGTGTGATTTGATAAGATGTTGTTTTTTGTTAGGAATAATTAACAAAAATAGATTGATTTTGTGCGTGATTTTAGTGATGGTTTGAATGTGATGAGAGATTTTAGTTAGGGTTTCTGAAATTGATTGACTGTTATGAATTGGGGGTGAAGAAAAGTATGTGAGGCGTGTGCCAGGAGGGTGTTTTAGTGACATGGATTAAACGTGGCAATGGGATTGATTTCTTTTTGGACATGTGGCATTAGTGACTTGGCAGGTATTGCTAATATATATAGGGGGAGATTATTATTTTTATTTTTTTTATTCATTATTATTTTTTTTAGAAAGGCAACATTTTAAACCAACAAAAACTGATACAAAATAAAGGCACCCCACCTCTTTAACAAGACAGTTAAAAAGTAGTGGCGGATACAGGATTTTAGATCACGTGTGGCATGATTTTTGGCTTGATTTGCTTCGCAAATAGTTTTTAATTTAGTTTTTCATAGGTAAAACTAGTTTTGCGGTTTAAGTTCTTAGATCTCGACAACTTAACATAGTATAGAAATAACAATAATATATGAATCATATATAAAACCGAAAATGTGCCACATTTTTATAAATGCCGCTTTTTTGCAAAATCAAACTTAAATAAAGTTTCTAAAAATTTAATACACTAGAAAAACTGCATAACAAATTCACAGACCCCTTTAATCCTTTTATGGCCCTACTCACTACATCCATAAATAACAAATAAAATAATTGGCTAAAGGACAAAACATTATTTTAGTGTGTCATCTACTTCCACCTCCCCCTTCATCCTTTTTCTTTCTTTTTAACAACAAAACGTGGAAACTTTTTACAAACAGGTGTAGCACATTTCAGGAAACAAAAAAATTCACCAGAAAAAATACACTTAGTCGTCTAAAACCGTATGTGGCACGTGCCACACGTGGCTTACACATAGCTCCCGCCCCTGTTAAAGAGGCAAAGACCCAAGATACTGGAACAAGACCTGCATCATATAGTGCAAAAGATAAACGAAAAAAAATACATACTCACCCCAAGTTGACCACCGCCTGATGAACACTTATGTATGAAAAATGCCATATTACACCAAACTCTTTCAAACACACAAACTTTTTTTTGACCCAACTGGAATTTTAGCATCCCCTTACTGTAACTCAAGCAGAAACTACATAATTGCCTCACGAGCTACTGTTGAGCTGTGAGTATGTTGACTCGACTCTTATTAGGATCTCTTAGCCATTCTTGCCAACACCACGAACCATTTTTAGACCGACGCGAAATCCAATGAAAGCTTTTCAACTGAATATCTTGTACTATTTTGTTTACGGTTGTAACCTTATTGTTGAAAACCCTCTTGTTACGTTCTTTCCAAATGAAATACCCGGTTACCCATATCACCACCTGCCACCACTTTCTGTTCTCATTAAAACATTTGATATTATAAGTAAATTGACATATTATAGTATTCACTAGTCATGCTATAAATATTGTAATTTTTAGGATAATCTCCGTTCAATTCCTAATTGGGTTAACTGTTAAATGGATATATGGTAGTAAATTTTTTACTTAGCCAAGTTCCCGGTACTATAATGCACTTTTAAAAGTTCAAGATACTAAAAGTGCTACTTAGACAAGTCCAGAGTACTAAACTACATTTTGCTTATTTAAGAAATATATTTTCATTAATAACTTTATTACTAATTCTAGTCTACTACCAGTTTATCTCCTTATATATCAATTTTCAAAGTGTGTGGAATGAATAGTAACTCAAAGATATTTGGGTCTTTTAAGTTTGATGCATAATTAAATGCTTTCACTAATTTTCTTCACTCTTGTTATATTTGTTCTTTGTAAAACATTCATATATATAACCTTATAATATAATTCACAAGCTAATATATTAATTCTTACATAAAAAATCAATGATGAAATGAAAATTACACATTTTTATGTTTTGCCTATTATTCGGTAAATTTAACTTGTTTAGCCTAAATTTTTTTAGCCATCTTGTTTTTGCATGATTTTGCTTTCATGATAATTTCAATAACTAAAACTATAATTAAATATTTAAGACAATGGTGAAGTAACTAACACATCTGAAATATCAAGACAAGGCGGATCTCACTAAATTAAAGACTACAAAATTTGCACATTAGCATCCCACCTAATCTAGTATTAACCGTGTATTGCTGTATGTTGCCGGATGAAAAGGTTGGTTTCTTCAAAAATTTAGTAAAATCAATGATTGAGATCTAAAAATCATAAAACTACTTATATGATTATAATACTTTTATTTGTGTCTGGTTATAAAAAGAATTTGAGCAGATGATACAAGTAGGAAAATCATGAATGGTTGGTCTCTATTGATTGACACATGTAGGAAAATCATGAATGGTATTTTAGATGTCATTCATGATCCCTGAAATACCATTCATGAATTTTCTAAAGTAATATTTTGGTTGATCTCTATCGATGGACACAAGTAGGAAAATCATGAATGTTACTTTAGGAAAAATCGAAATGACGGAGTTTCACATCTTTTGAAGAGTTTTAAAAGAACATATTGATGCTTACTCATGATCTTCTTTACCTTATTTTTGCTTCCAAGATATCCATTACGAAATCCTTGCATATGATTATTTCCCTAATATGATATACGCATCAGAAAATGGTGTTGTTGTGGTTATTTATTACATGTATACCGATTTTACGACATTCATTTAAGGACTCTTTAAACAAAATTTCCATTTTCTTCATAGTTCTTGGTCCCTTCATCTACCAAGCAATCAAGTGGACTCTCGAACAGCTCAAAGTAGGACTTGGTACTTTGTCTGCATTTCTTATGATTTCATGTCATGTTCTTTTTCACTTTCCATTATAAAACGTTTAACTTTCTATTTGAATATATATAGAAACAGTGACATAATCTTTGACTGTTTGAACATACCTAGACTTTGTTTAGCTTCATATTATTCATGCTAAAACTAGTTTCCGACTTTAAAATTCTCCAAATGTTGGTCTAGTTTTGTGTTTGTGAAGGAAATGGTTCAAAAGTTGTCGTAAAGCCACCCCCTTTACATAACTCATTTATCACATAACTGTGGACAAACGACAAATATATGCAGGGAGGTAGCTATTTGATGATGAGAGGGGTCAAATGACCCCATTGAATATTTCCTCATAGTCTCATACCAGTAATCTATTGAAGTTGGGGATAATCACATTCAAATACTACAATGATCCTACTAAATTATTGTGTTGACCCACTAGTCACTTACATATAATTTGGGCTAGTGATATCTACACATACATATTTACTTCATACACATAAAATATACTTGTATGAGCCTAATGGTCCCACACTCCTCCCACTATATTTTATGTGTATGAAGTAAATATATATGTGTAGATATCACTAGCCTATAATTTGTTGCAACTCTACTATAATTTTAGTATAACTTTTATATTTTTAGGATAGTTTTAGTTGTTAACCTCTCGTTTTTTGTACAAAAGTCGATCCATGAACTCGCTGGAAACAAAAAATTCTGCCTCCGACTCTAAATGGAGGCACGTTGGGGCGTGATTACTTTTTGCAATGAAAAGTATAAATATAGAAATATGAGTCTATATGCCAATGTTAGGTAATCGACTGAAATAGGTATCAAACTTCAACATCATATTTAATCCATATTGGAACTTTATATGGTTTTGATTTGTAGTAGTGGTCCCTTGATTTTGTGGTCGCGCTAGTCTTTATTCCGCAAATATTCATTGGTTATTTCAAATAGATGTTAGTTTCGAAAACTTCTTGCTTGATACTAAAAATTACATACATACACCAATTATAAACTGGTAAATATTTAATAAAGAGAGGGTCATGTAAAACATAAAGGGAAACTGAAATTGTAAGTAGTATCAAACCATGTAACCATTTTCCTCATTGTAAACATTTAAATTGTAATAGTTTTAGAACATGTACATGCACGGGGTTTGACAGATAGTATAAGAGGGAGTCAAGCCTCCTTTTCTGATAGAGGGGAGTGAGAAAGAAATGGATTTTCGGATCGCCTAATTCAATAGCTCATACTAATGTTTTAGTAACTTTGTTTTCAAGTTAAATATTGTGACAATTCATAAATTTATGATTTGGTAAAAACGAAAACTGCATAAAACAAACTCCCATGCATAACTCATACTAAAAATAAATTTTGCTTGGTCAAACGAAAACTACATATATCATAACCAAAAAGCTCCGCCACAACGAGGGGGTGCTATTTTTCTGGTTTTCATCATTGTCAAAAATTTAAAACCCATTTTCTTTCTTCATGTTAAATTTTTTTTTAGAATATAACTCTTTTCAAATGTAATTCCATGTTTACATTGTCAAAATTTAAAAGTTTTATTTTTACCATTATCGTTGGATAAAACGTATGCTTATTATTGCTCATTTTGCAATCTATGAAATAGTAATATAAAAGATTAAAAAAAAAATGGTATGGACTTATCACTTCAGTATAATATAGGGCCTGTTTGGTAGGGGCTTTTTGGAGGAGCTGTTAGCATTTTGTTAAAAAAATAATCTCATCTAAAATAAAAGCTCCGTTTGGATACATTAACTTTAAGCTTTTATGTCAAACAAATAGCTCTTAAATGAAAAGCTGATTCATGAAGCCTTTTAAACTTCTTAGAGCTGTTAAAAATTTAAATTACTGATATACCCTCCAAATATTTATTTATAATTATAGATATGTCCTTTTATGTCATTTTACATCTTATAATTATATTTAACAGCTAACTTACCAAACACTTTTATTGAAAAAATGATACAGCTTGTAGCTCATATTAACAGCTTTGCAGTTAACAGCTTACAGCTTACAGCTTACAGTTTACAGCATACAGCTAAGTTTGCCAAACATACCCATATATGAGCAATAATCATTCCATATCTTAAACATAGAAATTGCTTAAATGAGTGGAGTGATTTGTACCATCTTAAATGGACATGCATATATTTTCTATGTGGGTGGGGGTGTATGTACTAACCAGGAAGGAGTTGTCACTATTCCTTGCCGAACATGTAGACATCGTAAACATGGTGTTTGACATGCTACTTGATTTGCTAGTATATGTGGTGATTTGAATGGACATGATGCATGTTTGTTAAAGCTAACAAATGGCTCTGTAACATCATTGATTGGAACATAAACTTTTTCTTAAAAATTCTCTAAAAAATACAGTATGGTTTTTGAACATGGTATTTTACAAGGTTGTAATCTATACATGCATTTTCCTCATACCCTGTTACGGCAAGATTGGGTACCGTTGTTGAGAATCTATACCTATCTTGTTTCTCTTATAGTTATGAATTTATTTCTGGAACTTTGGGTTAAATTACTATCCAACATATATGTGGATCGGTGATTAGAGTTTAAGATAGTGTTAACAAATTTTTTTTCTCTTGTTTATCGTTACCTACTCAAATAAATGACGGACATCGAGGTTATCATAACATTTTGTATGGTGTTATGGAAAATAATACAAAGATAGATCAAACTAAAATTATCAAAACACCTTTGATTTCGTACAACCAACCTCTCCAAATTTTTTATTTACAATATTTGCCTCTTGCTTCAAATACAATAGCAGGTTCTGAGTTCAGTTACAATAAAAGAAAGAAAGAAATGATTACACAAGATTTTATCTCAACAGAGAGAAAGAGATGAAAAATACACTTTAAAACTAGCTATCAACAATAGAGAATGAGATTTTATATAGTGGATCTTCTAAGGTTTCCAGCTTCACACTTCAATCCTTTACTTCCAACTCTTGACACATATAGTCCTTGCAATAATAAACATATACAAACTATATCCAAAATATAACAAAATAAATATTATATGATACCTGCCAGTCCTTGAACTTCACAACTGTTCACACTAACAGTCTACAATACAGAGCTGAGATTACTCCTTTGAACATTCCCCCTTAAGCTCAGCTTTGTACATGTCATACAAACCAAGCATATCACAAAATTTATGTGATCCTGCACATTTAAGCCTTTGGTAAATATATCTACTACATTATCAGCAGATTTTACCTTAACAGTTTTAACAACACCAGCAGAAACATTATCAGCAGATTTTACCTTAACAATTTCAAAATGTTTTGTTTTTTCATGAAAAACTAGATTAGCTGCTATTTGTATAGCAGACCTATTGTTGCAATGAATTGGAACTGGGAGAGATGTTTTAATATTCATTTATGTTAAGATCTTTTGAATACAGACCACAAGTTACAGTGTTCACTGCACTGTATTTTGACTCAGCAGATGATTTAGAAAGCATGGACTATTTTTTTATTTTTCTAGGATACTAAATGATTGTGCAATAATCGGCACTACCAGGCTTCGATGGTAATCAAAGATTTTGTTGATGAGGGATGGGTTGCCATATTGTAGATAACCTGTGTCAAGACAAATAAAAATACTACATTAAGTGAGGCATAAGGGTTGGGCCCTGCGAATCACCTCCGGCGTGAGAGTAAGTATGTGTGTTTGGATGATAATAAGTATGTAAGTGTATGAAGTTTGTATTGAGAGTATGTCCATACCTGAGTGCTCTGCCCATCTATTTATAAGTGATGAAATGGGCAATTGCACGTATCTCACTAGAATCGGTGAACGTCGGGGAGACCCACGCTTTTAGGGGATTACAGGGGGTTGTGTACCACGATCCCTATCTTGACGGGTGATTGTGCAATAATCGGCACGACCAGGAGACGATGGTGATCGAAGAGTTTGTCGATGATGGTTGAGTTGCCAAGCTAAAAAAATTAATGATTGAACAAAAAGAACATAACTAATGAAGATTAATCCATACCTCTCCTTCTCTTAAACTTCACTTAAAATCTCTTGAAGTAAGACCTTGACTTCTGGGATTTGACAAACACCTTCAATAAGATAAAAGTTAGAATAGTTAGCAGAAGCTCAATGAGTCTTATAACAGTAGTTTAGATTTTTAGGTTTTGGTAGAACGAAGGAATGAGAAACATGTTAGGGTTTATTCGGAGAGGCCGGAAAGAAGGACTGTGTGTTTGGGTGCTTATGTTTCGGATGTATGTATATATTTTCTGATGAATCCCATGTAATGTATCCATCAGAAATAGATAAACCACCAAAGTTCTTAAATTGTTTATGATTTCACAACACAAAACTAACACGGAAAACATACATACCTTAATCCAGTTATCATTATATAAACCCAAAATTTATCTCGATTTTGAAAATTGAAGATATAAAACATCAAACCTGCAAAGTTCAAGAATTGAATTAAGATAACATATAACATAGATTTGATGATTGTATAATAAACATAAAATAATTGATCGTAGATACAGGAACGAAGATGAAGCTGCTTGTTTATATGTGTCTAATTATACATATCTTTTACCTCATTTAACAGACCAAAACAGCTGAAAACACATAGATATACCATATAATACTGCAAATATCATTGGATTGTGTTTTTATGTGTTTCAGGTACAAAAGGATTGAAAACAGATGAAAATTGAGCAAAGTTTGCAAAAATGGCAAAATCAGTCCCTGAACTTTCAGGAATTGTCAGAAGTGGTCCCTGGAAGATTTATTTTGAAGAAAAGTCAACAACAGTCCCTCAGGAATCAAGGAATGACATTTCTGACCCTTGGAGTATAATTTTGAAGAATTGACAAAACAAGTCCCTCAAGTTTCAAAATTGGCAATTTTGGTCCTCGGATATTTAATTTTGGGAAATAAACATCAAAGAACCCTTGTGGAATTACAAAGTGGCAAGAAAGGTCCTTAGAACAAGTTTGAGAAGTTGGCAAGATTAGTCCCTCAAAATCAGAAATTACACTTTGGTCCTTTAGCTTATTTTGTTAACTAAAAACCACATGGACAATTTATAATATCTAAACCAAAACACAAACCCAGGCCCAACCAAAACCCAACTCACCCCTTTGTTAATACAAACGGGTCAAACACCCTGGTTTGACTTCTCCTTCCCCCTCCCCCAACCACTTGGCCTGCAACTCCCTGCTACACCCCAACATTCCATCATCACCTCCTCTGCTCACACTCCACCCCTACACTACCTTTCCACCACTTAAATCCAAAACCCACCTCCCCCTGCCATTATTTAACTCCCAATTGCCAAATTGGCCTTATCCCACTTTCCCGCCAAAATCCATTTGAAGGGCTCAAATCAACTTAAGCCATCCAAGGGCTCAAAATGAAGTGGGAATGAGAGAGAAACACACCCTGGTCCATATAAGTGAAGAAAATTGAAGAAATGAAGTAGTAGTTAGCTTATGTAGTTTGTAGTGTAGCTTAGGATGTCGAAATAGTGTAATTTCAGTTCTCAGTTGCAATCTTTAGCTAAAAACAGTTGTAATCCATCTTTCTAGTGTAACTTCAACTTTATTTAATAGCAATTTCATGTTCTCTTCATAAATAGATTTTGCATTTTCTAGTGAAATCTTCATTTCATTCTAATATTGTTTAAAAAGCTGTTTTACTGCTTAATTAAGTTCATTTCAGTGATTTGAAAGTTTTTACAAACTCATAAGTTATTTAAGCACAGTTTAGTTCAAAATTACAAAAATACCAAAAATAGGAGAAAAATCCATGAAAAATCAAAAATCAGTGTGAAGAAAGATTGAGGGAAGGAGTATGGTTGATTTTGGATTATTATGGTTTTAGTGCTTCTGGGGAAGCTTTAGGTGTGTTCTATGGTCCTTGGTTCATTGTTCTACCCATTGGAATCAATTGTAAGCTCAATTCTCATTTTTGGTCTTCTACTGTAGCAAGTGCTTATTTGCTTATTCGTGTGCTTATCTTGGCTTATTATAGGTTATTATTGCTTATTAGATAGGTCTTTGTCACATTGCATGCTTGTGTTAAGATTTCATATCATTTTTAGTTTAACTGATAAAAATGGCATTATGGGTAATGAGGGTTAAATGTTGTTAATTATTGTGTTTCTGTACTTAAATAAGCTTAGTTCATCATTAGATAATCTTGTGAATCAGTCTTGTGGTCTAAATCATTGAAACCCTTTGAAAAGAAAAAATCAGTCCATAGTTAAGGAGTGTTTGGATTTAGTGGTTTATCTATGTTAAGGACTGTTTCAGTGCTTGTTTTTGGTTTTAAGAACTCACAATAGGTTATTATAGTTCAGTTTAATCATAAAATCCAAAGGTTATTTGTGAATAAGTCAAAATTAGCTTTTCATTTCTTTAATTTGTTCACTGTTGGATTTGTAGGTTCTAAATCTCATTCAATCTCTGCATTAGTTGTTCATTTAGCTTGATTTCATTTCATGTTAGCTTATAACATCATATTTAGTCAGTAAGGATCAATCAAAATCCATATAAGTCAAACTAGAGTTCAAAATCAAAAAAGTCAAAAAGTACCCAACAGCAGAAAAAGTTTTTGAATTTTCATTTCTTCAATTTTCAACCAAATCTGATAAAATTTTGGGATAATGTACTCCTATATATTGTTTACTTAGTGGTATTTTTATCTTAATTTTTATAATTCTTTTCCAAGGTCTTTAGCCCTTTTTAGGGCTGCAAAACTTAATTTCAGAAAATTTCTAAAAGGTGTGTTTGGTTTAAGCATGTTAATTGAATTCAGAGGTGTTTTTGATGTTGTTTGTGGTTTTGGTAATTCACATGAGGTCTCATTAGCTAATTTAAGTCACTAAACCAGAGGTCCTTTGAACCAAAGTCAAAATTACCTTAATCTCTCATAAGTTAGTTTACTGTTGAGTATTTTGGATCCATAATCCTCATTTTAGCTGTAAAAGTTGTTTTAGTAGCTCAATTAAGTCTTATTATGGCTTATTACTTCATATTGAGTCACTAGGATTCAGTCTCATCTCACCAAAGTCAAAATAACCAAGAACATAAAAAAGTCAAATTTCATGCTTAGTCAGTTTTTCCAAAAAATGGTGAGAATTTTCGTGATCTCATTTTCCAGATTTAGCTTTTGAGCTTTTAGGATTATAAGCTTTGGTTGCTCATCTTGTTAGACCTTATTTTTACATAATTTTTAGATTTTATTTAACTGCTTATTTGAAGGCTTCTTTTAGCCTATTTTTCAAAAATCTCCCCTGTACCAGGGTGAGTGGCTCACAAGCCATTTTCATAAGCTTCTCACTAGTTCATTATTGCATCCTAGCTTTAGCTTTTTGTTGTTTTGGGAAGTTCATAGTCCCAATTGCATGTGCATGTACTTACTTTCCATTTTTCTGCTTATCTCACTGCTTATTTTTGGATCTCAAGTACTCAACACTAAACAACTTACACTGACTCATCAGTGTGAGTGTGCTTGTTTCATAAGCTCTTTTTGAGCTTATTAGTGGGCATAAGCTTGTGCATTTAGGCTTTTTGGATAGCTCATACAACAGGCTAAATGGTTCCATGCTTCTTTTGGGCTTCTTAGCTTATTAGATAAGCTTAATCAAGCCTGCAAAGTCGCCCATAGGCCTGTTGGTTCACAGGGCAATTTGGAATTGCTTATTTGAACTTATTGGCTTATTCAGTTGGCTTTCCTTGTTGTTTTAGCTTCTTCCTAGTACACATCAGTTGTTTGCAGCTTATTTTCTAGATTGTGTTCACTGTGTAGCTTATTTGAGCTTAAAATCTTATTTTCAAGCCAAAAAGCTCATCTGTTAAGCTAATAAGCTCCCACTGAGCTTATTCTTGAGTTAGAAAAAAGTTGTTGTTGAGGCAACATTATCAAGATCTCCTAATGTTTTAATGATGACAAATAAACATACGAAACACATAAAATATCAAACGGTAGCCAAAATTCCTCGGAGCCCATATCTGCTCCTGGCACGCTGCCCGCGCGTCAACGCGCGGGTGACGCGCCAGGCCACTGTATGGTTTCGGGCGAAATTTGAAAGTCGGCTTTCCCCTTACCCGACAAATGTGGATCTTTCAATACAGGTATGAATATGCTATGTGCTTAATTGAGAACACTCGAAACGAGTTTTGGGATTAGAGAGATCCAACTTTTAAAAGCACCCATTTACGGGAAAACGCCAACTCATGTTTTCTAACTATCTCCTCTAGCCAAGGCTTTTCCAAACTTAGGGAGCTTATATATTTCACGTAACATCATGTGAAAGCATCCATTTGCTCATATACCGTGCTTACGTCTTCTCTAATTACGTAACGGGTTTACTCCCTTATTGGTCAAACTAAGTCAAAGATCACTTTGCGTAAACGCATCATTTCCCACTTGGGTTATGCTTTACATCAAGGCAAAGCACTTAACTTGTTTGAACCAAGGTATTAGTTGAGAACGTCGAGTCGTGGAAAGTCACGAGATATGAAACTATGGATTCTCGACGTTATGTTACTTGAACTTATAAGTAACCTATGAATTTCTCAACTCATAATCTTACTTGTCTAAACACTTTCTTCTTAATGACAATTAGATTATGTCTTAATTTCTTAATCTTATTTACAAAAAGACAACTACACCAAATCTCCCACAATCTTTCCCAAAATCATTCCCAAAATCATTCCCAACATTCTCTTACAATATTCCCTTACACATTCCTTACAATGTGTACCTTTTGTCTCCCTTCATCTCACACAAAATATTCTCTCAATCTACCAACTTCCCATACAATCTTTATACACACACTTATACACCTTGTGTATACACACTTGATTTCAAAATACACACACTACTCTCACAACCATCTCCTCTCTACACACACTAGCCAACTCACCATATCTTACCATATCCAACTCATATATTCTCTTACACAATCTCTTACACTCTTACATATTCCCTTACACACTTTACATCTCAACCATCCATTCCCTTACAACACATCTCAACCCTCCATATTCAACACATGGGAATTATTTGAAAACCAAAGGAGGCTCCCTTTGATCTCCACCATCCAATTCAAACAAAACCATCTCAACCATCCATCACATTCTTTCCCCCCAAGCAAAGGAATATACCTTTGGAATATTCTATCTCTAACCCAACCATGGTTACCCTAACCTAACTATGGTTAGTTCTCTACACCTAACCTAACCATGGTTACTTTCTAACCCAACCTCACACACTCTTCCCTATGGAGGAATATCCTATGGCATATTCTCTTCTCTATTATGCCATGTAAGGAATACCATTTCTACCCCTACCAAATTACCCTTTCTACTCTTCTACCCTTGGTATTTGGTTTTCTTATAAACACTTCACAAAACATTTTCCAAATTGGCTATTTAAGTTGGTAAACCTTAGATTGATTAATGTTAAGGTTTAGTGTGAAGTACAATTGGGGGTTTAGCAAGGATAGGTATTTACAAGGACCAACACCCAAGTTTTGGGAAAACTTGAGACAGAGTCCTGGCGCGCTACCCGCGCGTTGACGCGCGGGTGACGCGCCGGCCTCGGTAAAATTTTCCCAAGTTTGGGTCTTGGCCTATAAATACCCCCTTGCCTCTTGTATTCCTCATCCCTTGCCATTATTCTTTCTCTCTAATCTCTCTAATTCTATCTTGTGTTCTTAGTTAAACACACTAACATCTTTGAAAGAACACATCTCCTTGCAAGGGAAGAATCACAAGAACTTAATCCACTCTTGTGATTGTGTCAAGGGTCTTCTTATCTATACCCTTTCTATTACAATTGACTCTCTAGGTTAGGTTAGGGCTTGGTTGAACAAACACTTATTCATTCATTCAATTGTTTGTAAGGGAAGTCTTGTGTCTTGGTGACCAATCCTAGATCATTGGGGATCTAGTTGGGGTTTGATACTTCCGAGTGGAGTTTT
>LBNU01022292.1:24524-36946 GCA_014162995.1 Artemisia annua | reverse complement strand
CAAACTCAACCTCCATCACCTAGATCACCGATGGAACGTTTTCAAACACCACCAACATCACCATTACACGACTTGGAAACCTTAGAAAACCTTTCACCAAATGAGTCTAACCCTCCATCGTTGTCACTTTTTGACACACTTACCCAAGATGGAACACATCATCTACCCGATTTAAACCAAATAAGTCTTTGGAAGATGGACCTCATCACCCATCTTTGATCGAAGGTTTAGCTTACCGCTATGCTAGACCCTCAATCTTTACACAAGATCAAGGTCATTCATACCCACAATCATTTGTATTGCATCCCGTTTACAAATTCATCCATGACCCCATTGATGAGGAACCAAGCCTTCGTCATTACACCCAACAACAACAACCACCACAAGAGTCTTTCCTTAATCTTGAGTCAACAAGTATAGGAAACCAAAACACCTCTCAACCATCCACCTGTGCTCCATCAAGCACAATTGCTCCACCACCAACAAATGAAATCCCATTTCCACCACCCCGACATGATTGCAGTCATTGTGAGAGAACCGCTCACATCACCGAAAGATGTCGAACGGAAATTGGGGAGTTAACCTACGAAATGAGGTTTATCTTAAACCACATTTTGGACCGTCTAGAAACCTTGTGTCAACCACCACAAGTCTAGAATCTCCATTCGTTGGACCACCTAAACCACAAACCAACAAACCAAGAGAGCTTCTCTTCACCCATTACCAAAATAAAACCCGCTACATCCTCAAACAAACGTTTTCCTCCTTCAAACAACCTTACCCTTGTTTTTGGAAAATGTTTCTCATTAAGGAAAGTGATGGTTTCCTTTTGAAAGATGTAGGATTTTATCTTCTTAGTTTCTTTTACATGTGTCTTTTATTTTTAGAAATAGGATGATTAATCACATCATTTCTTGTCTTTGACCCTTGAAGTCAAAATTTTAAGTGAAATGAATTTCATTCTACTATGAGATATGCTTTGTTTGGTGACCATTGAAGTATTGTGATTGCACTATACCTTGTTTTGATTACATGTATATCTTGTATTTTTGACACTAACTTTTTTTTTGTAGGAAAGTAACTCATGTCTTCCTTCCTTGATACTCCGAGTTAGGGGAGTAACATTCAAGGGGGAGTATGAGAGTTGCATCATTACGCCTCACAACATGTTCTATACTTGTTTTGTGTGGCAACTAACCTCTCTTTTGTAGGTTCATAATCCATGACTTCATCCTTGATACTCCGAGTTAGGGGAGTAATATTCTAGGGGGAGCATGTAAATTGCAAATAACCTTTTTCTTTGTAGGTTCAAAATCCATGTCTCCTATCTTGGCACTCCTATTAGGGGGAGTATTGTCCAAGGGGGAGCACGTGCATAAGTTCCGCTACGCTACTCTTCTTTTTGTTTCGACAAAAAGGGGGAGAAGTTTAACTTGTTTTCATTTCTAACTTTTTTCACTTCTTTTTATTATTTTCGTAAAACAAGTTTTAAACTTTATAAGACTTAACACTAAACGTAGTGACTTACTTATAAATAAAGTTTACATTTTGTCATCAACAAAAAGGGGGAGATTGTTAATACAAATATCGCCTAAAAACGTTATTTATATTTTACGATCTTTGCTAAGTTTTGTTAATGACAAAGTACAAACTTTAGCTTATAAGTAATTCATCACTTTAGTTTTAAGTCTTGTATAAACTAGACTTAACATTTCTTTTTAAACATAAACATAGTTTTTGTTTCTTTAAAAAGAAAGTGTCACATCACATTAATAGAAAGTTTATGTGTTTGACCATCTTTGGTTCTTACACACTTTTGGAAGTATTCCACATTGAGTCAATGCATAAGTTGATGTGACATTGTGTGTGTCATAACTTAGTATTTACTTCCTTAATAAGAAAGTGTCACATCTCATCAATGTGCACTTATAGTAAGTTTGTGTGTTTGACCTTCTTTGTTCTTACACAACCTTGGAAGTATCCTTCATTGAGTCAATGCATGATATATATTGATGTGACCTTGTTTGTCTTGGAGGGATTTACTTTGTGTGCAAGTTTGGACATGTCAGTCCTGGCGGAACCCTGGGGGTACACGGGCGGAACCCTTGTGAGGGTGCCGCCGTTTCCGCCAGAGCTGACATTTGGTTATCTATAAATACCAACCAACTTGCAAGAAATCCCTCATCACTTTAGGCCATATTATTTGCATATCCTCTCATCTAACTCAGTAACATTTGACTTGTGTGATTCTCTTATGTAGCAAGGAGTTCACAAAGTCATTCGAGAAGTTACAAGTATTCAACTCAACGTTGCAAGACTTGTTATCTTTGTTGTGTATAGACTTCGGTAGTTTATACGTTAGTTGTATTATGTGTAAAAGTGATCGGTTTGTATTTTAGGCCTCAAAATACATAGTGTGTAGGGAGTGGTTGTACCCTTGGTAAAGAACTCGACATCTAGCTTAGTGTCGGTAAAATTGTAAGCGACGATGGGAGTGGTTGTACCCGTGTAAAGAACTCGACATCTAGCCTAGTGTCGGTAAAGGAAATTGGGCGACGATAGGTTGGTTCTACCTTGAGTTAGAACTCGGTATCTAGCTTTGTACCGGAAAAAGTGTAAGCGACGATTGTAAAGGTTTCTCCACCGAGAAGGAGTTTGTTGACTAGTGAAAGAAACTCTCGAGTTGGATACTCGGGGCGTGGACGTAGGGCAAGGAAAATAGAGTTCCTTGTAGCCGAACCACGATAAATACTCGTGTCATGGTTTGATAGTTTCTTTCTTGATTCTTGCATACTACGTATTATCTTTTGGTTTACATCTTTGATAGTATCTTTGTTTATATCGTCAATAGTAATAAAAGTATATCATAGATTATAACTTTGATTATACGAAAGTTTTAAAAGGATAATTAACTTAAAAAGCGGTAAACTATTCAACCCCCCTTCTAGTTTTCCACAGGTTCTACAGTTGTCTTTAATAAAGTTGTTTATTTTCAGTAGTAAAATAGTTTTGTAAAAGAAAAATCAAGAAAATCATCAATTTAAAAAAGTGATAGCTTCTATTTAAGCCATTTGGCTTATTTTTCAGCTTTTTCAAAAAGCACTTTCCTATTTTATATTTTTCTTAAGTTCTTGTCACCTTGTAGTATTTTTAGTAAAAGTTTCATAATTATTACTGTTCATTTAGTATTTATAATAATTTAAATTAGTTAATTAGTATTTAATTAGTAATTAATTAATAATAAATTCATAAAAAGCCAAAAATATATTTTCAGTTTTAAAATTAGTTTTAGGTTATTTTAGAACTTGCAAAATTAGATTTTCATTTTTCTAGTTTAATTCCATATTTAATTACATTTTAGTGTATTTTAAATATTTAAAAATAGTTAATAATTAGTTTTTAATTAATAATAAATAATTAAATATTCTAAAAATATTTTTCTTTTTCTTAAAATTTTTTTTTATCATTAGGTTTGTAAAAAAGTAATTTTCGTACCCGTAGGATTAATATTGCTCTAGTTTCACTTTTTATTTTGCGCGTTTACGTTATTTTTATTATTAACGCGCGTTTTTAAGTATAAATATGTTTTAGGTTTATTTGGTTTCTGGTCATTGTTAATATTGCTTTTTTAAGTTGTTTTCACTTATATTTCCTTAGTTTAATCATCCAATCCACTATTTCGTTTACCCATTCAAATACACTCGATCACAATTCGTTTGTAATACAATTTCACACCTCGCTGGGACATAACGACCCGGGAAAACACTATATTCCTTGGTTAGTTGGCCTAAGCTGTTGACCATATTGACCACATCCGTGGTTGACTTTGGTTGACCGTTTCAGATCCAATCACTTGTTATGGTTTTTTGAAGAGGCCGGGAAAAAGTAGGGTTTTTTTGGAGGCTGCTAAAGAATGTGAAGAAGCCGGGTGTAAATTGATTATGTTATGATGAGCTTTGTTTCGGACGGGCTTTATTTCTGATTTTTGCTAAAAGATCCCTCCGCCTTTTATTTATTTATTTATTTATTTATTTATTTTTCACCATAATACTCAAAAAATGAAAATTCACCCAATATTGACTCTATTTTTTTGAGGTTGATATTTCAATTGGCCAATGAGAATGCTCTATTTCAAAACCGAGTCCCCTCGTTGGTTAATCCAATCTCTCAATTTGATCAAAAGTGAGTTCTTTTATTATATATATTTTTTTTGAACGGCGAGTTAGTAGTTAGTGATCCAAAAGATTTATTCTTGTCATGACACTATTAACAAATATCATTATCGGAAGCCAGATGTCTAATAAAACTCATTCTCTTTAAGGATGTCTAGAGAAATGATTGGCGAAAAGATTGCAAAAACTCTCTCTAAAATATAAAGTGTTAGACAGAAATCCTCCAGAAAATAATACTTATCAGTTGAAGATAGTGGCAACGAAATTTATTTACGTATTTATAAAGAAATGGTGTAAAAGATGGAACGAAAAGTTGTCATAAAGTTACAATGGAGGTCCATTATTCTATGCTTGTATATTGTATAATAAAGGGCAATTTCGAAATATCTCTTTTAAGACTATAAATTTTAAAGAACCTTGATACATGGACCTAATAAATGGACCTAATGCATAAATACCTTGTACAGTGCATGCACTGTAAAAGGTATTTATGCATTAGGTCCATTAGTAGGTCCATTTATTAGGTCTACTAATCAATTTCCAATTTTAAAAGTTCAAAATAGACCGTACAAGTGAGCAATTTATACAATGCAACCATAAGCCAACAAGTGTCCACTTATGATACATGAATTATCTTTTATTCGATTGATTAAGGACACGTGTCAAATGTAGATACGAGTTGCCCAAAAAATAAGTCTCCCTCCATCTATATAGACTTTAATAAAAGGGGTCTAAAGTGATATGTTTTATTTTCAGAATTTTCCCATTGTATAAACATATATAGTGGTAGCTAGAATGCTATTCTCCACTTGCTAAAAATAGCAAGCATGTGGCCTTGTGTGTCATATGCGTTGCAACCATCATGGCAAAGCCCCACGATATAAATCCGCAATCAATTGATGTATGGTATTTAAGCTCGATGTACGAAAGAAATTCATTTACTTTTATGTGGATGTGAGTTCAAATTAATATGCAATTAAATATCAAGTTAAACCGTTGGAAGATAAAATATTGAGTCCTGACGACGGATTTAGAATTTAAAAGGGGTAGATAAAATTTAGGCTAATTAAAAGAAATAAAAAAATCTCAAGTATCACAAAATACTAATGGGCGTTGCACAAATAAAAATGCGTAAATTTTCAAGAAAATCTTCACCATGTTTGCTAAAATCAGGTGTAGCATGTGCCACACCCACAACTACATGCGTTTGGTTCTCTCCTGTTCTCTATAAAATAAGAAAACTCCTATCAAACGAAGCCCAAATTGTTTTGATCACTTACACTGAAAAATACTTAGGTTATATTTAAAGCCAAATAGGAGAAGATTGTTGGGTCAATTGAGTGCCCACTGATTCTTATCTAGAATTTGAATAAAAAAAATACTCTGAGTGTAAACAAAGTCCCTAAATGAAAAGAAACATTCATGGAGTCATTCTTAGAGTAGTCAGTGAGTGATGACAATAATGTATTCTTGTGGTCATCCACACGGCTATAAAACATGCACAATAGAAAGGAAAAAAACACAAAGCGGTGCAGACCACAACCCGAATAGTTAAATCTTATAAACAATGAAATAACCTACTCTAACACGTATGTAGGGTGTTTAGAAAACTTGTTAATCTTGTTGTACGTAAGCTTCTTTAACCTTTTCAGCTGCATGGAACGCCTTTGGGTTTGTGGTTTTGTCTTTTATTACCCTCCAATATTTATCCAGGATAGATATTATACTTTGGGTGATTACAGTTTAACCCTTAAATGAAAATAACACTATATTTTCATTTCCTCGTTACTTTCATTTCATAACTCTTTTCTTATTTCCACTTGCTTCTTCTGTTTAGTGTCTACCGGTGTGACCCTTTGGCATTTCTGTGAAGACATGTGTGAAAGCTGTTGTGTTGTTTGCACATAAATCCTTTCAAACTCCCACTTGTGCAAATACGTTAACATAAGATTGCTTTCACTGTACCAAGAGGTCCCGTGCAAGACATTACAATACCTTACTCACATAAACTGATTCAATACCCAAGGTGGTGATTCTTAAACTCAGCAACACTTCAACTGAGTTCGGGTATATGACTATATCCCTTCGCACTTTGTCGATATTTTTGAAAGTACCAGAGATGGATATATATTCTCGTAATACTTTTGTCATTTCTTGTTCCTATGATACACAATTTGCTCTCCCATTGTGTCCCAAACACTTTGTCGCATGACCATGCTTTTCACAAATCTGTGACACACGAGGGGCCCATGAAAATAACCTTATCTTTGGTTTATTTCAACTTGGAGTTGCAAATTTCCATCTCGGCCAATAAATCATCTTTCCTTACCTCCTACTGAACTTGACAAAGTACACATTTTTACGTTTTTTTGCTGTAACTGGAAACTAAGTCTAAATCCAATGAGAAATAAAGTTGAATTTCTTACATTCTCAGGTCTAGGATAGTCCATCACAATCAAAGAATTCCTATAACTTCGATCCATTTGGTCGCTTCTCAATCACAGTCACATCTAACATTTGCCCAGCTAATGCATATGAAACTCAACACTTTCTGAAATGTTTCTTGTTTCACAATAGCTGCTTGCATTATCTCGGTCTCCCACCATGATAAACAACTAAGGAAGCCATTTAGAATGAAACGTATTTCATTAACGGATTCAAAATATGCTAAGTGAGATCTCATAGTAATGTCTTATACGATTTTCATGAGTCTACGACATTAATTTTGATTCCCGGTGATTGATTTAGCTTGTACCAGAAAGAGTTTGGGAGTTACCAATCAGTACTTTAAACATTCTGACGTTTCTTCCCAGAAGAACCTTGAGCCTCACTTCCAATCCTTTGGTTGTCAGTGTCTTACTATTGATGTACCTAAGAGAGTTGATTTAGTCCACTGGATGATAGACTTAGCTAAATCACGACTCACTCAGCTTAGTGTTTAGCGATGCACTTCATTCTATTGGGATTGAGTAGAATGAAATTTTTTCACAAATTAGAATCGAGACTCCTTGTAACTGATTCTCCTAAGTCCTTAAGAACTCAAGTATAAGCTCCTTTGAAACCGCGATGTAGTTGCATGCTCTTGATTTATAGTCCATGACTTCAAATCTTTTAAGTAACATAGTTTTTTAAATTTGTCAACAACCTCAAGATCAACACGTCCTATCGTGCTAAACAGTCTTGCCTCATTGAGCAAGGTACATTTCGTTTAGTGATCTTGACATCCTCCTACTAAATATTGCAATACTAGGAATTCCATACATATCATGCTAGATCTATAATTCGTGTCATGCTTTGTACTCTTTAGTTAAATGATTAGAAATTAATTTTCTACATGCTTTAGCTTCCATTCCTCAATTGTGAGCCAAACTTATCCTTTAAGTTCGATGAAGGAACTTTGGCTTGAGCACATTAATTTTGATCATGTTTAACTTATGTTAACCCAGGCTTTTAGCAATAATAACACTAAAAAACACCTTTCTCTTTCTGGTTATTGGTTCAAAAAGAACCCCTCAGTCTTTCCAATAACCCACTCGTCATTCACCTCTTCAGCCTTTCCCTTTCTAACCCTGTCAGGTTTGACTCTTTAGGCCACCTCAGCTTTATGCACCATCTTGTAAAGCTTCATTAGCGTAGGCTCCTCGCAAGTCTCTAGAAAATCAAGTAGGTATGAACCATACTCTGCTTGTAGAGACTGCATGATACAGAATACCATAAATGTCTCACTCATAGGATTACCAATCTTCCAGAGACGATTGAGAAATTTTTCCATCTTAGTGAAATGAAACCTTGCAGATGTGCCACCTCGCGTGTGATAATTTCTTAACTCATACGTGAGGGTAAACATCTTAGCATTCCTTGATTCAGGGTGAATATCCTAAGGAGCTCTAGGTTTCCAATTATGTTAGACATGAGATGACCCAGTCACTGTCTCACCGTAGTTCATCGATTAATAAGGTATTTTAGGTATCTTATCAATGAAATTGTATTGTTCATGCCTCAAGAGGTTAGCCCAGTCATGGGTATCAGAATGACGATGCAACATGTTGCAGTATGCCATCTATAGTTTTTAATGAAGACAATTGGTGAATTCAATCATTTTATCATAATAACTACAAAACCCTATAATTTTACATACTACAATAGGATCTATATTATACCATTACAAGGGACCTCACTAGGGTGCATTCTACCTTGTGACAGTTTTTAAGGTATATGTTTCGCCACCATCAATGGCCTCCCAATGACAACTCCTAGGGCTGAGACTCCGACACCAGTTGGGCGTACTTAGTCTCTCTATACAGCCTTTAGTCCGCTATAGAGGAATGCCAATAGACTCTACCATAAAAGCCAGTGGCCTAACAATTCATTAATCTCTACTAGGGCATACGACCAATGAATCCAAGAACCACTTCCCCAGCGTCATCCATGTACCCACAAACATCGTGCTACGGTATCAACTATCTGCAGGGTCTAATCTAAGAGAGTAGAACAGTATATTGATGATGCAATAGTCTAAGATTACCATAGGGTAAGACCTTAACCCACCGGTTTAGAAGTCCTATTTTTTATATCCAGTATTAAAATAATTTTCCACAAAAAGTCATTTTATGATGATTACGCTGCCCAGGTCCTTGACTTACCTGGGCAACTGGAGGAATTTAACAAGATATTCGATTTTCAGGTTCAAGGCTGTTTGAGGAAGTAAGCCGTTATGTGGATTTGTCCAAGTGTTTTACATGTTTTTTTCTTTTCATGGTTGTTCTAGTTTTTGGTAGCTAGTTGCTCATTTATGGCATGTCGTAAATGAGCTAGTGGTTGTTCAAGCGGTTGCTTGAGGTTAATGTGGTATTTCAGCCACATTTCATTGTACTTTAAACGTTTCTTTTGGTTAATATATTTTACCAGGGTGGAGATCCCTTTACCCAAAAAAAATAATTTTTTTTGTCAGATTCATGGTTTTAGATGTCGATTCTTCCATTTCAATATGTTTTATTAGATTATTACAAAAAAATCATGGTTAATTTTAGTGATTTGCAGTTAGGGTTTTGATTCATTAGAGAGAGAAAGTGTGTGTGTTTTTTGTGTAGTTGGGGATGAATATTTGGGATAATGACACGCGTGGGATTCTGGGGGTGGTTGGTGTGAGTTATTGTGGTGGAGAAATTACTATTTTGGCCGTCTATTTTTTTGTTTTTTATCTTGACCATTAGATTAAGGATATGTGAGGTGGGGATTAGTCCTTATAATATTTGTAAAATAAGACAACTCAAATATACAATACAATGTAAACAAGTTTTGGAACAGATAAATAGGGGATGGGATCTCCGGGTCAAGGAGGGGTTACGAAGCCTGTTGTGGGTAAGAAGTTTCAATATCAACCCAAAAAGCCTCCTCCTGGACCAAAACAAGTGGATGTTGCTAAGAATAAAGCTGTTGATGTGACTGGTACGAGTGGAACGAAGGTTGCTACATCTAATCAGTTTGATGCCCTTAATATGGATGATACTGGTGAATTTGGTATTCCAACTAAGAAAGTTGGTATTCCTAATAAGGAAGTGAATAAGGATATGGAAGCAGGTAGTACAATGGAAGAAAAGATGAATGAGTCTCCAAAGACTAGTCATACACTGCATAAACCCTTGTGAGTGATTCAATGGAAGCTAACGAGGTTGGTCCTACCCCTATTGTTGAGAAAATTGGGGAGCTTGAAAAGCTACTTATTGATGGGAAAGCTAAACTTATGGATGATGATTATCATCCTATTAAAAAGGTTGTGTATCCGGCTAATAAAAAGGATTCTCTGTTTAATTCTTCTACTAAGAGGGTTAACCCATTCTCTAAGGTGAGAGAGATTGTTGTTTCTGACAGTGATGAAGAGGAGGTTATGAACACCTTTGATGAGTCAATGAACCTATCTGGTGGTGGTCATTATCGTGAAGATGATTATGATCACTATGTGGATCAGGTCTACGATCTTCCAGGAAATTTGGATGCTCTTTATGACACTTATGATATTAATCTCCAAGGCCTTGATAGAAAGTAATTTTGTTTTCATAGGAGTTTGATGTTATCTGATGAGACGAAAAGTGTTACGCTTTTAGGAGGTCATTTAAGCCCTAATTCGTGTAAATGTGATCAAATATTGCCCTAAATCGTTCCTTTTGTCATTTTAGGTACTTTCGAGAGGAATTCTAGAAAACATGCATATTTGGACGTTTTTGGAGCATAAAAGTGAAGAAAACGATAGTGTCTCAAATTATGCTGGGAACAGTACCTGAAGGCGTCAGACACCATAAGGTGACGCCATCACTTGAAGACAAAAGAGGTGGATTTATGTTTGTACTTGAAGCTCCAGAGAACTCTTGAGGAAGCTACACCTGACGGCGTCAGGTGTATTTGGAAGTAGGCCGTCTGGCCTTAAGTTAACAAGAGACGTCCCAGAAGACTTTTGAAGGTGACGGCGTCAGGGTTCAACCTGACGGCGTCAGATGATATAGAGTGACGACGTCAGAAGAAGGCTTACACGAGAAGAAACCAAAGTGGAACCATCACAAGTTAAACAAGACAATCAGAACTTGCACGCGGAGTAGCTGTTACTGTTTTGGCCATAAAATCTTCATACGAACTCGGATTTGGGTGATTCAAAAGCCCACGCGAAGAGGACGAAAAAATCTTCGATTTGGAGAAAACGACGAGCTGACGCCATCATTTGTTAGGGCTGACGCCGTCACCCTTTGCCGACTGAAAATCAGCCTATAAATATAACATTATAACTTCACTTTTTGTAAGCCCCAAACCCTAAGTCTGATTATAGGGTTAGGGTAGGTGTTTTTTCAGCAACTTAGTGGGTCTTAATCACTCCATAAACATCTTGTAATGGTGTGTTGATTCTATCTTAATTATGTCTTCAATTATTATTGTTAATTGCTCTTCATTAATTATGTGTTGCTAATTCACCTTGTGTCTACTTATGATTGTGTGAAACTTGTATATAATTAATTAGATCTTATTGATTTCTTGTTGATGTTTGTGTCTATCTCCATCAATGAGGGCTTGTTGATGTGTGTGTCTAGCTCCATCAATTAAGGCGTGACAACTTCAATAGATCTAGTTGGTTTAGTTTATAATTCTTGTTTCCTATTGATTCTTGTTTTGATTGAATGTTCCATCGATGTTAGGCTTAAGAAAACTGGCCAACCTCCTTTATGGTAACGTGCTTGAACGTCTTAAGAAAAATATAGTCGAGGCATACTAGGCTATTAAGGTAGTATTTAACGCATGAGCCACTGTTTACAATCCCTATGATTATGTTGTGCATAGTTGTAGGAGGAGATAAGAGCTCATTGAATTGGAGAGATATGTATGTCACTCCATGAGTTATTAGGAATACACCCGTCAATTAAAACAAGGTTTACAGTCAATAGGTAGAATTGGATAGCTAGCAAGGAGTAATACATCATAGGTAGACATGCTTCACTTCCCTTGTAGAACCGTAGTTTACTTTCCTACACATTAGTTTAAGTAGTAGCTTTTGGGTTAGTTGATTAGCAACTAATTCCGCCCTTTCTTCCAAAACCCAAGAATTTTACTTGCTTTCCATAAAACATAAAAATACAAAAAAGAATCATCCCTCATCTCTAGACCTAGTAGATAAATTTCAATCCTAACGAACACTATTCTTTGATTTGAACAATCAATCCCCCGTACTTACCACTTCACTATACTACATCGGTCAGGTACACTGCCTGGTGGGGTTGTAAGCCTCTTGAGATCCTTCGAGAGGTAAAACCTGTTGTAAGGTTGCAAAACCACGCATCAAGTTTTTGGCGCCGCAGCCCGGGGAGTAGTTATTGCTTAGGTTGAAATTTTATTTTTATTAGGTCTACTCACAAGATTCCTATCAAGTGAGATTTTTTCTTTTTATTTTGTAGCTTTCTCGTAGTCTATATTTTCTTTGTGATTTTGTTTGTAATTTGCTTCAAATGGACTTTTCACTTAGACTTCTAAGATTGCAAGATAAGGTTGAGTGGCTAGAACACCAAGGAGTTCAAAATACCTCATTTAGAGACACCTATGAATCATATGGGCTTTCACCTAGGATAGATTCTTATGAACAACCTCCATGTTTAGGATCTCGTTTTAGTGAAGCTAATAGGAAAAGCGACCTAGCTTACCAAGGAATTGTGGATAGAGCAGTAGCAATGAACCATAAGTTGGATGAAGCACTAGGTTTGCTTTTATCACTAC